>VWYK01121318.1:3207-13210 GCA_013399775.1 Semnornis frantzii
AGTTTGGTGACCAGGATGTCATGTGGGACAGAGTCAAATGCCTTACTCAGGTCCAGGTAGATGATGTCACTTGCCCTTCCCTTATGCACTGTTGCTGTGACTTCATCATAAAAAACCACCAAATTTGTCAGGCAAGATATGCCCTTGGTGAAACCATGGTGGTTTAAACATGCATGTTTAAATGGGCACATTCTGAAGAATTTAATTTTCTCCTGGCAAACTAATATAGACTGTGAGCCATTAAGGAAGTAAAAAAGGTGTGCAAATAACTAATTTCAGTCATCCATCTTTCTGGGTAGATAACATTTCAATTAACACTGGAAAAATATGGAATGCTGCAAAGTATTAAACCTCATAGAAAATAATCCTATAAGCTGGTAGTTACTTCCAGCAGTGTTTTATACTTTTATCATACTGAACATATTCTATTTTGAGGATAACATCACTGGAAGAAAAATTGCTAATTATTTGTGCTAATTGCTGTTCAGCATGTGTAAAGCTTCTACAATTTATTCCCCTGCATTTATTCAGAACACAAAGAATATGTAAATCTAGAAAGATTTAATTACATTTACTTTATTAGTAACAAAACATTTTGAGAACCAAAAAGTTAACTTGGGTAACAGAACTTCTGAAATAACAGCATTGGTCTGTATAATGGGATGGCGTAATCAATTAATGCAAGATGATATATAAAAATATTAACGGTTTATTAGTATTAAATATTCAGAACTCACATCACCCTGATCACCATTTAATAATAATATTAACAGGCTCTTAGCAACGTTATGGAAACTATGTACAGGTTATAATAGGATCCAGAGATAACTATTAAATATAAACATTAATTAAACTCGATATGAACTGGCAGAGAAGGCTTTGCTGCCAGTATGCCGTTTGCTGACTAGATGGACACAAGGAGCAACTTTCTGCTTAGGGCAGAAGGCAATTAATAATTACAAGAGGCTTTTGGCATTTACCCACAGAATTATATCTGACAGTACCCAAGGCAGGGTTGCTGTTGGTAGCCATCAGCGGCTTTAGAGTCTCTCCTGGGCTTCTGGGGAAGGAGGCAGATGATCTCTGACCTNGAGGCAGCAGGCACAGACACACCTTGGAATGGCAAAGGCCTCTGTGCTCCCTGCTCATCTCCTTTTATCCAATACAGCCCGAGACCAATGGGCCTTTGGACACAGGACAGCCAATCAAATGGCAGCTAGCCAAGATTTGGCCATATTAGGTGAAACCATAGGCTTGCTTTACCCTCCTTTGGGCAGAACACAGCCTTGCACAAGGCAACCCTGTGCACCTTGTTTACTGCAGGGTCTGGGCAGGCCACAGACCCCAGACTTAGTGGTTCCGGGCCCTTTGTCCCTTTTCCTGCAGTTGCTCTCCCCAAAACACCAGGAGGGAGAGCAGAAAAATATGCCTGGGCAAGGCAGGAGAGGTACAAGCCCAATTTGACCTGCCTAGGCCTACCATGACACTCTGGTTGCTTTTCTGTGTAATGCTCATATCTGCATCTACATGGAAATCTACATCCATCTACAATGGAAAGCTGAAATTCTTCTCATTGTTTTTGATCATCCTGATGACGAAAATCTGCCATTTCCACACATCAGTTGGGTTAATTCTGCAAGTGCATATAGTTGACAGTAATTTTTTTGGGCAGAAATGCCTGAGGCAGAGTGGAATTCAGATTGTTGAGGCCTTTTAAAGCTTTTCTGTAAGTTTTGGTGGTTTCTGAGAAACAGCAGTGACAATGTTTTCTACATAGCCCAAGTCAACTTCTGTATAAATTCTTTCAGTTTCAATCTGTTTGCCTTATTTAGAGTGCTCTACTGTAGAGCTCCAATTTCCATCCTCTTCATTTTCATCCATTTTTAGATACCAGAAACCTCTGACCACTCTAAGAACATAGATCAAGTAGCAATTTAAGAGATGGTATATAAATAAGAATCATTGATGTGTGGCAACAAAGATTCATCACCTTTCATACCATGGTTCTTTTAAAATAGTATTTAAATGAAAAACATGGAATAGAATTACCCATTTATTTTTAATTTCTTTGACTGCATCTGTACAATAAAACTAGCTAAAAGCCAGGAAATGGGTTTCTTGTTCCTGTAAGAGAATGGCTTGCATCCATGCCTCCTGAAACATCCCCATGTAACAGATGGATCATTAACATGCTTTTGGCATGTTGCCACTGGGTTAATATTGGATCCCACATTATGGTTCCATTTATAACAGCAGCAACAACATAGTATAACCTTTGTAAATATACACACTGTGAGATAAATTGGAGAAAGGAGTTAATATCACCAGAAGTTGTATTGATTAATGGCTGGCTTGTTCTCAGCTCAACCTTGGGCTGCTTGAACGTGATCTTTCCAGTGTTCAGGCTCTGCTTTGCTACACCTCACTCCCAGACTGCTGGTGTCACTGTAGATGAGACTACATTAAGTCTGCTACCTATCATCCAATGGATGCTGTAGTTGTCTCTACCAGGACATCTGTCAGACCTACCAGTCCCATACATGGGACTAAATGCCAGGGTTTCTGGAGGATAATTCAAGCACAAGTACAACCTGTCAGCTGTCCACACAGACATCTTTGCTTCACAGTAAGATTGCCATAAACATTTGATACACCACAGGAAACTATACCAGACCTTCAACTGCTGCTTCTAAAGGACATAGATTTCCTTTGGATCTATGTCACATCTACCAACTCCATATATATATGTTGATGGTTCCACAATGTATACAAGATGCATTTTCTTAAGTGTCTCTTTATTTGAAAAAAAAATGCTAGTCCTTGTTCTGTGGCCTAACATACAGTGTGCAAAATTAGAAAATCAGTAATAGTGATATACTTCTCCTACTGTGCAAAAAAATATTATAAAGTTTCACCAAATGTAAACAAAATCTAAGAGCCCTTAAGCCCACTGAAGCCACTGTGAAGAAAGGACTCATTTACTAGGTCAGCTTCATAGTCTATGATTTGGATGAGGTTGGATGAGGCCTTGAGTAAGCTGTACAAGTTGGAGGTGTCCCTGCCCATGGCAGGGGTTGGAACTAAATGATCCTTGAGGTCCCTTCCAACCTTACCATTCTATGATTTCACTTTTATACAAAAGGGTGGTCTTCTCTAGCATTTGGTGAAATTGATTTTTAGGGAATTACCCTGATCTCTACCTTCACTGCAGCACTGTAAACAGAAGATAATCTGGCTAAAAAACTTTCCAGTAACTCTCTGGTTTAGTGTTGAAAAGAACAGAACCACAAGATTTCTTTATCACTATGCATATTATGTGCCTTTGCACTTCTTACAATGCAATCATGAGATCTTTTTAGAGGTCTAGAAGAAAAACTTAGCTCTATACATCAGAATATGCTGGTTAATAAATTTTCATTGAATCATAGAATGGTTCATAAGGTTGGAAGGGACCTCAAGGATCATTTAGTTCCAAACCCCTGCCATAGGTAGGGACACCTCCCACTAGTACAGGTCACTCAAGGCCTCCCCCAACCTGGCCTTGAACACCTCCAGAGAGGCAACAGCCACAACCTCCCTGGGCAACCTGTGCCAGTACCTCACTGCCCTCACTGTAAAGACCTTCCTCCAGTCTAAATCTCCCCTCTGCCAGTTTAAACCTATAAGTCATGAGTCACGAGGCTTGGGGTTTTGAATTAAGTCTTCTGATGCTTAACTAACATACAATCAAATACAGTATTTTTTTCAGACATCTTTCATGTCTGAATATAAGCATCCCAGTAAGTATTTACTGAAATAGCACTTACATACTCTGGGACATCCAGCAATCATGAGAGCAAATTTCATCTCTCTTTTTTATATTCCTTTTTTTCATTTCTTGGTATACAGGATGAGATTTCTGCATCTCTTCATTAGAAAAAGGAAGGAATTCGGAAGGAAGGAATTCCGAAGGAAGGAAGGAAGGAAGGAAGGAAGGAAGGAAGGAAAGGTTGGTTTTGTTGAACATGTGTTTGTGGATACGTTTCTTACTAAGTATTTGAAGTACTGGATAGCCAATTTAATGTCAGGTTTGTTTTTTTTTTCCTCTTTTTATTGTAAAAGGGAACAACACAATGCATATCTCAGTACACAGCTCTTTTATTAGAACAATTTTAATTTCTTTTTCTTCTTTATTCATTACANAGGAAGGAAAGGTTGGTTTTGTTGAGCATGTGTTTGTGGATATGTTTCTTACTAAGTATTTGAAGTACTGGATAGCCAATTTAATGTCAGGTTGTTTTTTTTCTCTTTTTATTGTAAAAGGGAACAACACAATGCATATCTCAGTACACAGCTCTTTTATTAGAACAATTTTAATTTCTTTTTCTTCTTTATTCATTACAATGAGTAATTTTGTCCTGCCTGTAGAAACCATCTTAAACATTTGTACTGCGTTTCTGAGTTGGGATTCACGATTAGTTTTTTACGTGAAATCATTCCTTCCTTTGGCTGTTCTAGGAGTAATTAATTCCATAATAAGGACATTAAACATAGAATGATTTACATGTGATTTATTACTGCTCTATCCATTATTATCTGTGTATGGTGTGCTGTTGCAACTGAGAAAAAAAAAATGACAGTATTTGCTAATCTTACAAAACACACTATTTTTTTCCCCATATTATTCTGAGACCAATAAATTTAGTTATTGAGTTAGCTTACAGTTAAATTTGCCATAAGAAGTGTCACAGTATTTCAAGAAACATCTAAATGAGGATATAATCCATGCTCCTTGGCACTTCAGATATACCAGGAAGATATTCAGATACTTTCATAATGACTGTGAGCTTTACATATCTATAGACAGCCAAAAAGTTTTGAAAAGTGTAAAGGGTTAACCCTCCTGGATTGGGGGAGTGGTCAGAACCTGACCCCCCCGCCCGGTCTGCTAGATCCCAGGTGTAGTGTTCAGCCCACTCCCACTTCCTGTCTGGACGCCCCTATATAAACAGGGGAACTTCCACTTTTCCTCCCTTCTCTCCTTCTCCCACCTCTGTAACGGGATGGGGAAATTAATTAATATGAGACGATATATAAAAATATTAACAGTTTATTAATATTAAATATTCAGAACTCACATCACCCCAATCACCATTTAATAATAATATTAACAGGCTCTTTGCAACATTATGGAAACTATGTACAGGCTATAACAGAATCTGGAAATAGTTATTAAATATATACATTAATTAAACTTGATATAAACTGGCAGAGAAGGCTTTGCGACCAGTATACCGCTTGCTCACTAGATAAGCATAGGACATAAGGAGCAACTTTCTGCTTAGGGCAGAAGGCCATTAATAATTACAAGAGGCTTTGGCATTTACCCACAAAATTATTATCTGACAGTACCCAAGGCGGNACACAGGCCCTGCACAAGGCAACCATGTACACCTTGTTTACCACAAGGTCTGGGCAGGCAAGGGACCCCAGACTCAGTGGCTCCAGGTCCTTTGTCCCTTTTCCCGCCGTCGCTCTCCCCAAAATAGCAGGAGGGAGAGCAGAAAAACATGTCTGGCCAAGCCAGGAGATGCATGAGCCTAATTTGGCCTGCTTAGGCCTACCACGACAACCTCATGGCCAGCCTTTAGCATGCGGTGGGCACCTCCTCAGACCCCTCCCATCCAATCTGGTTGTATATAACTTTTGTGTCTTGTTACCCTTTCCCTATACCTACTTGTAGCCTCCCTATTCTGAATACCTTTCATTTGTTGTTAAAGATCTCTCTTTTCCCTTCCAAATTGTGGTCAGATTGCTCTGTGGGTGGCTTTACCCCTTCTGCCTTTTTTTTCTCTCCCCTATCCAAAAAGGGGGGGAGGAGAGGGGAAGACATCCTATTATCATTGTATTGGTTTCCCCTGAGAAACTAAACTCAAACCAGTACAAAAAGTAAAACCTTCAAAGATACAGGATGATGAATTTAGGTAATCTGTACGGATATTTTGACACTGTGTTAATTGATGTGACTACCTTGTCATGATATTACATCCAAAACTGTCTAGATTAGAACTTTGAGTAATGCAAATATTTCTGTGAGAACTATGGACATCCTATGATGAGATTATATGACAGATTTTAATTTAGAAACACCACATTTATGATAGAATAATTGAAAAGCGAAAACAAAAACAACAAAAGCAAAACAAAAACCAACAACAACAAAAAAAAAGCAAAACCAAACAAAAAATAAAAAAAACCAAAACCAAAAAGCCCCTGTGAGCTTCTTGCAAGAGCATGTAAAGACTCACAAACCAAGAAAAGAGTACTTGACATAACACATGTAACTAAGAGACTGAGCTTGGTAAAAATCTTCTTAAAACAATATTTTAAATAAACTGGTTTCATTGCAGTGCCTTGAATTTCACTTAATTCACTTTCATTTTTGTAGTTGTGGGAACACCTGTAGATTTTACTGAATTATACAGTGTGATGTGATGCAACAGTACAAGGGGAGCTCTAGAATTAAACTCTAGCTAAATGGAAGAAAAGAAAGAAATGTGAATTCAGGAGAAGATGATAATGGAGATAGATGTGATTGCACAGGTGACTGCTCTAAGGGTCTCAGAATTACTGAGAACAGTCAATGGCAAAACAGAGAGGATACTCAAAATTACTTAGGGAAAGGAAAATGCACGTGTAGAGCATCTGTCATTTTCTTGCACAGCTGCTGCAGGGCCCTCTTGCTGATTAAAAGAAAAATACAAACAGCAGGTAGGTTGTTATATCTTTGACTACACCATCCCTGAAATAAGGGAACATGCTTTTCTCTCTTGCCTTGCATCATTTATAGTTTGCCTCCACAGCTGGTGGCTGAGATGTATTACTGTGCTATTTCTCCAAGCTTCCCTCTGACCTTTGATGATTTGTATTCTACTAACTACCTTGCTCTATCAGATGTGCCAAGAAATTAACCAAATTGCCTGACTGAAACAAGGGACAAAATTTGCACTAGCAAGGTGAGTGCTATCATTATTTCACTTTCCTTGGCTTTGCTGTGTTGTATGATTTTGACAAACCTTTGTTTTGTTGTCTTTTGTTTTTTGTACAAGACAGAATGTCTTGTTACATGCCAGGTGCACTTTCCTGCCTTTGAGTGCTACGTGGATAAGTGGTTGTGTAAGTCTGCATGATAGTTGCTGGTAAAAATCCAAAAGAAAATCAAGGCTCTGGTTTGAAACATGCTCATTTCCTCATAAACCCTCCTGGTTTCTCACAAGTACCATGTTAGGGTTTTCCAATCACAATGTACAAGTCCCAGAGGGCAAAAGTAAGGAGTGGGAGAGGGAAGAGCTGCCCACTATAATTGAACACAATGTTTGTGAGCACCTCAGGAATCTGAACATACACAAGTGCACGGGACCTGAGGACATCCACCCATAGGTCTTGAGGGAGCTGGCAGGTGAAGTTACTAAACCACTGTGCATCATATTTGAAAGGTGATGGCAGACTGGTGAAGTTCCTGCTGACTGGAAAAGGGCAAACATAACACCCACCTTCAGGAAGGGGGAAAAGGACGACCCTGGGAACTACAGAGCAGTCAGTCTCACCTCTGTGCCTGGCAAGATCATGGAGCAGATCCTCCTGCAGGTTCCACTAAGGCAAATAGAAAACAAAGCAGAGGTGATTGGTGGTAACCAGCAATGGTCTCACCAAGGGCAGATCTTGCCTGACTAATTTGGTGACTTTTTATGATGAAATCACAGCAATAGTGGATAAGGGAAGGGCAACTGACATCATCTACCTGGACCTGAGTAAGGCATTTGACTCTGTCCCACATGACATCCTGGTCACCAAACTNCCAACCTCATGAAATTCAAAAAGGCCAAGTGTAAGGTCCTGCACCTGGGTAGGCACAATCCCAAGAACAAATACACGTTGGGTGGTGAATGGTTGGAGAACAGCCCTGAGGAAAAGGACCTGGGGGTCTGGGGTGATGAAAAGCTCAACATGAGGCTGCAGTGTGAGTGCAACCCAGACAGCAACTGAGTCCTGGGCTGCATCAAGAGCAGTGTGGGCAACAGGGCAAGGGAGGGGATTCTGCCCCTTTGCTCTACTATCGTCAGACCCCAACTGGAGTACTGTGTGGAGCCCCCAGCATAGGAAGGACATGGAAGTGTTGGAGCGGGTCCAGAGGAGGACCACAAAGATGATGAGAGGGCTGCAGCAGCTCTGCTATGAGGACAGGCTGAGAGAATTGGGGTTCTTCAGCCTGGAGAAGAGAAGGTTTGGAGGAGACCTTAGAGTGGCCTTCCAGTATCTGAAGAGGGTCTACGGGAAGACTGGGGAGGGACCATTTACAAGGTCTTGGAATGACAGGACAAGGGGCAATGGATTTAAACTGACAGAGGTGAGATTTAGATTGCATGTTAGGAAGAACTTTTTTGCAGTGAGGGTGGTGAGACACTGGCACAGGTTGCCCAGGGAGGTTGTGACTGCTCCCTCCCCGGAGATGTTCAAGGCCAGGTTGGAGGAGGCCTTGAGTGACCTGTACTAGTGGGAGGTGTCCCTGCCTATGATAGGGGTTTGGAACTAGATGATCTTCGAGGTCCCAACCTAAACCATTTTATGATTCTATGATTTATAACATTCAATAGCATCACTGTTCGTGATGATTGTTATATAAAAGGATTATTTATTGCCTCGGACTTCTATGCTGTTATCTTTTTTGCTCTTCAAATCTTTCCAGGCCAATTAATATTCCTTATCTTTGAGAGTGGTAGTTCTTCTTATCCTTATGAATACAGCTTTACAGCATCTCCCAACACACTAATTAATGCAGAATGCCAGTATGATTCCATTGTATGATGCAAAAATGTAGACTTTGCTTTTGTTATCAAACTCAGAAACTTCAGAATATGTTATATAAAACTTTAATAATGGTCAAAATTTTGGTCTTTTGCCTTCTGCTTCAATTTTCCTATGTTATCCTTTTATATTTGTTTCTACTCTACACAACTGAAAGGAAAAGCCTAGAATACCTAGTGACAATATAAGGAATATGGTTTTGTGTTCTGGTTTTTTCCAAAGAGAGAGTGTCATTTTCTGTTCACAGTTGAAGACAGACTGCTGAGAATTTGCCCAAGTAACTGGGTAATGGTGAAAGGCGGGGGGTCTACAGAGCTCAAATCATGCACAGAAACTGATACTGAGCTCTACACTGATGCTGCTCAACCCAGTGACCTGACCTGGATTTTCAGCAGATGTCACATGCACCTTGTAGACCTATTCTAAAATGGATCTAAATTAATAATTTATTACTGCCTTTCCTTTCTAACCACTACAGCTGTTGTGTAACATTAAGACTCTTCTTACACCGCCATCCTACATCAAGGAAAAGACAAAGAAATGTACAGCTACCCTACTTCTTCTTGCTCCAGGTCCTACAACTCTGAGCACTTTCTCTAATGCTAAATGATATCATCCCTTGTCAGTACTGCTGAGAAATAAGGTTCTTGTTTATACTCTTCTCAGAAAAATTGTATTATAACATTGCTTCCAGTTTACAGTGGATTCACCTAAAAATATTAAAATCTAAACTGAAAACCTTACACAGCTTAGATGTAAAACCAGTCTGAACCACATTTTTTCCCTATATGAGAGTTGACAGAATTAATTCTATGTAATTATGTGATGGTTTGGGAGTTACCCACCTCCCCCACACACTTTGTAAAATGACCCAGACTAGAACTCAGACAAGTGGAAGGACTGAAGCTCTATTTACAGCTTAGCACAATATACAAGCAGAGATATACACTATAGACAGGAATATTTACAGAAATATATAAGTTAAAGGGAATACAGAAACACAGCTCCCCTCCCAGAAATCAGAGACCCCAGGAGGGGCTCTCAACCACCCTTCCACCTTCTCTCCACCCCTATACCTTACCCCAAGGTTTGCCTTACCCACAAGGAGAATTTCTGGGGATCAGCCAGGGGGGATCAGAAGGAAAATGGTTAGTGAAGT
>VWYK01121319.1:0-20429 GCA_013399775.1 Semnornis frantzii
TAAATATACAAATATATAATATATAAATATACAACAGGTAGGTCTATTGGATGCAAATTGAATCCTGACACCTAACACTTCAATATGGAGAAGTGATGGCACACTTCATTCCACACTTCCTGAGAACATTGTCACTAGTTTTGTGAGCTATTTGGATTAAAGCTTGTTTACTCTCAACACATGTCTTTGTGAGCTAAACTGAATAGATCTGCACTGCAAACACAAGACTGAACATCAGTGTTTTCCACTTCATGGTGAGCATGGAAGGGGAGAGTCATATACTTACTTTTTTTTTTTTTTGTTATATATATTGTTTATATGTTTTTAATTACTGTTTGTCCAAGTTCTTTTTAAATCTAGTAAACCTAGATCCTGAGTTGAGCTAGTTTCAGTGTCAAACACCCTTCCTCACAAAAAAAACCAACCAACCAACCAACCAACCAAAAACCCAAAAAAGAAAAAAATAAACCAAAACAAAACCAAAAACCAAACCAAACAAACAACAAAAAAACCCACAAAACCATAAAACTCCTCCCATTTGAGACCTGATTTTTTTTCTTCATGATATGTGCTTGCATATACAAGTAAGAAGTGGGTTATAATAATATTCTCCCTGACTCTAGTATCATTTGCATATAGCTGCATCGGAAATTGCCAGTTTACAGGCCATTGCAGCTATGTTGCAGGTGATCCTTAACCACTGTATGCGAATCTTGCATCTTAAATTACTGTAGAAATCTTCCATGCTCATTGACTGTGCGTGTTGCTTGTATTTTCAATCAGAAAGTAGTAATCACTGCTTAAATAGTAGCATCAGCCAGTCAGATGATGCTTGGGTAACTAAAGAGCTGCTCAGTGCTACTGTTACAGAATCATAGAATCATAGAATGGTAAGGTTGGAAGGGACCTCAAGGATCATCTAGCTCCAACCCCCTGCCATAGGCAGGGACACCTCCCACTANTTTGTGGCCCTCCTCTGGACCCTCTCCGGCAGTTCCATGTCCTTCCTGTTCTGGAGGCTCCAGAACTGTACACAGGAATCCAGATGGGATCTGATGAGAGCAGATGTTACGATTATGTGCATTTTCATAACAAAAGTAAAGTTAACACTCTAAAGTTATACATTTTGAAACATGCACTTACACAATCACAGAGTGGCCTGGATCGGAAGGGACCTCCAAAAGTCATCTAGTCCAACTCGCTGTCAGCAAAGACATCCTCAACTATATCAGGTTGCCCAGAGCCCTGTCCAGCCTCACCTTGAATTCATCTCCAGAAATGGGCTCCAACCACCTCCTGGGCAGCCTGTTCCAATATTCCACTACCCTCATGGTAAACAACTTGCTCTTAACATCCAATCTAAATCTGCTGTTCTCTAATTTGAAGCCATTGCCCCTCATCCTATCACTGCAGACCTTTGTGCACAGTCTCTCTTCATCCTTCTTGTAGGCCCCCTTTAGGTACTAGAAGGTTGCTATTCCATCTCCCCAGAGTTTTCTTTTCTCCAGGCTGAACAACCCCAAGAGAGGTGCTCTGACCCCCTGATCATTTCCGTGGTGCTCCTCTGGATCTGCTCCATTTAGCAAGAATGCAGACAAAAACCTACACCCTTAGCCATCTGTTTTTTATTTAAATGTTCATGAATCAAAGAGTGTGGCAAATTTTAAGCATGAAATAAAGACTTTTGAAAGACAGAATGATTTTTAGAAAAGAGAGGGCAATGATCTGGATTTGGACTCAGTATCATATCTGGATTGACAGTTGCAGACATTAGACTTCGTCTTTGCTTCACAACAACTCGTCCTCCTTGATCAGTCTGCCAAAGCTCTGAGACTTGTAATTGTTTTGAAGTAGGGAAAGTAATTTCTGTCAGCAACACCCAGAAAAGTAAAAGTTCTGTGGAATTTTAAAATATTCATCTGACTTTAAGTAGATTCACAAAAACTTGAAGTACTGGAGGAAATTACAATGAGTCTCTGTGCTGATATTTGTCTTCATCTGCTCTGCTCCAGCTACCCATTAGGTTAATGCATACAGAAGCACTGCTAAGAAAGCCTTGCTAAGAGCCCCATTTTTCTCATGTTAGGACAAGAAGGAGGAGTGTTAGAATGTGAGAGTCCTCTGCTGTAAACTTGCTTGATGAATACCTGTTCTAAATGGGGAAACTTCAGCCAAACTGTTAATTTTTCTGACTAGCTCTGCCAGTTAACAATTGCACAGTTATGTCCTCCACAAGAATTTGTGATATGTATCAGATCCTGCCATTTACATGTCCCCAGAAAGTCTTCAGCCAGATCGTGTCTGATATGACAGAGAACCTGAAAAGACTGGGTGAAGGAACCAACTCTCCTGTGCTTGGTCAGTGATGGGGAACCGCAGAGCTGAAGTAACCATCTCTAATGGATCCCTGCTGATTACAAGAAGTAGCAGCTACTCTGCAGGAATCATCATGAAAATATTGTGAAGAAATATGACAGGGATGTGGGGAAATAGGCTAGGGGAAAACAGATATAAGGAAGAGATCCTCTTCAGGAGGAGGTTTGCTCTTGGTTAGTTTTGATAAAAGTAAGACAATAAAAGGAGAAGGATGGGTTTGAACTGGCAGAGGGGAGATTTAGACTCGATGTTAGGAGGAAGTTCTTTACAGTGAGGGTGGTGAGACACTGGCACAAGTTGCCCAGGGAGTTTGTGGCTGCTCCCCCCCTGGAGATGCTCAAGGCCTGGTTGGACGAGGCCTTGAGTGACATGTGCTAGTGGGAGGTGTCCTTGCCTATGGCAGGGGGTTGGAACTAGATGATCCTTGAGGTCCCTTTCAACCTTACCATTCTATGATTCTATGATTCTATGACGTGTAGAGGAAGCACTTGCTACCCAAGGCACTGGAAGAAAAATGTGAGGGAACTCCCATTCCTTTGACAGTTCAAAGAAGAAGGTTAAAGTCCCAGTCTGCATTCCTGAGCCATGTCTCATTACACTTAAGTGAAGGATGGTGTTTACTTTCAGAAGAAATACTGGTATCAAAAATTACTGTGGACTTGGACTTTGGAAAGGAAATAATCTGCATAGCATAGTCAGTGCCTTCTGTCAGTGGACTATAAGCCCTCACATAAATATGAAAGCATAAAGAAAAGAAATTAAGATTCTCTGAATAAAATGTTGCAAAGATTAATGTGATATTTAATTTCCTAGGGTCTGTTAAACTGAAATAACAGAAGGCTGTAAGTTTGAAATTTTGTGGCACAGCTGAGGAGGAAAGCGTGAGGAGCATGCCTGGGAGCTTTCATATTATTCAGATGATGTCAAATGCAAAGCAAACAGAATAAATGCTGAGCTTTGAGAAACTCTGTGTGAATAAATATGTGCCTATCACACTTTAGGCATAAAATATTCATATATTTCAATGCTAGTTCTTCCATACCTGGACTGCTTCCTGGGAAATTTTAAAAAAAGAAAAAAGGTTGTTTTTTACAGAGAAGTCATTGTCTACTTAATATTATAGGTACAAACAGTGCCTAGAAACACTAAATAACCCTTTTTTTTAATTTTTTATTCCATTGCCTTTTAATTGTGAACCTGCACATTACAGGGTGATAATTACAGAAGCAAATTTAGCATGGGGGCAAACAGCATTTTTCCTGCATCACTGCCGAAGAGCGCATAGCTGGTTGGGATTCAAGTCCAGACCCTGAATTCAGTGGTGTCATGGAGCTACAGATTAGTGTTTAATAAAGAATAGGTCAACTATGACCAGCTTTAATTGAAAAGGGACATCCAGAGATAATTTCAAATGTAACACCATGGTTTTCTTGCCCAGTGGAAGGAAAGAAGAGTTCTCACTTCCTTAAGTGCCCTTACTGCTGATGGGGAAAAGCATAGCATTTTCAATTCCTTTGACCAGACCTGAGGGCAATACAAAACACAAAAGTATGTGTATATGCTATTTTTTATTGGATATTTTGATCATTCTCAGCACTGTGGACTGAGAAAGACACCTCATCTGTTCGCACGACAGGTCTGAAGAGAATAAGCAGCTTTAATCAATGCACAACAAATCCTCAGCTCCTCTGTCATGCTGCAAATAAGCACACAGGCCACACAACAATCTCATTCTGTGCCTCTGTTCCTAGATCTGTACCTTTGGAATTATAATCTCAAGGGATAAATGATGGTCTTTAAACTTGTGGGGTACTGTGCTAATGAAGTGATACTACAAAGATATCTATAAAGAAATAGGTGCTCCAAAGCAATTTCTTCCCAGGGAGAACAGCATGCACCCTACTGACGCTGCAATTACTGAGTGCTACCCAAGCCTACCTTCACTTGCTCTTATGCCTGCTGGATTCCTCTGTCCTGTTACTGGTATACACCTACCTTGGCTGGTTTGATTCTCTCATCTGTAGCATGCCCAAGCAGCGGGTTCTTGGGGCTTTATCCACCTTCTCAGAAAGACAGCCAGATGTGAGGTCCCTGTTAATTTCTCATTTGGACTTCATATTCCTTGAGCTCTACATGAACCTTATGCCAGAATATTTTCTTGGATGTTTTATTTCTCAACCACCCTCCTTATTTTTCATACTCATCTGTGGCAGAGCACACCCAAGTCCCTGCCCCACAGGAGGTTTGAATGGATTCTCCCCCTTTACTCTGCTCTCTTCAGACCCCATCTGGAGTACTGTGTACAGTTCTGGAACCCTCAGAACAGGAAGGACATGGAACTGTCAGAGAGGGTCCAGAGGAGGGCCACGAAGATGATCAGAGGGCAGAGGCAGCTCTCCTATGAGGACGGGCTACAAGAGTTGGGGTTCTTCAGTCTGGAGAAGAGAAGGCTTCCAGGAGACCTTAGAGTAGCCTTCCAGTATCTCAAGGGGGCCTACAGGAAGGCTAGGGAGGGACTATTGACAAAGTCTTGTAGTGACAGGACAAGGGGCAATGGATTTAAACTGGCAGCGGGGAGATTTAGACTGGATGTTAGGAGGAAGTTGTTTGCAGTGAGGGTGGTGAGACACTGGCACAGGCTGCCCAGGGAGGTTGTGGCTGCTCCCTCCCTGGAGGTGTTCGAGGCCAGGTTGGAGGNGAGCAAATTGTCTCAGCATATATATGTGGCAACTGGACACATTGTCCAGTCAGACCTTGAGGGGGACATTGAGGGGGATCTTGAGGAGCATCTGGAAGAATGGTGACGAGAAAGCGCACACTTCCTGTATTCCAACCGCCACATCCTGACTTCCTGCTACAGGGACCTGCCTTTTATTTGTAAGTGGGGCAAAGTTGTTTTGTGGCAAACTTTTCCAATTTTCTGATGTGAGCTGGACTGCAGCAAGAGCAGTGTGGGCAACAGGGCAGGGGAGGGCATTTTGCCCCTTTACTCTGCTCTCCTCAGACCCCACCTGCAGTCCTGTGTGCAGTTCTGGAGCCCCCAGCACAAGAAGAACATGGAACTGTTGGAGTGGGTCCAGAGGAGGCCACCAAGATGCTCAGAGGGCTGCAGAGAGTGAGTTGAAGTATTAAATTGCCTATAAGCATCCTTGTGAAGATTTTCCCAAACTAATTAGAACCCAAATCTAACTAATTTGTATATAGTTTGTGGGTGGGGCTTTCCAGAAGTAAAATAACTGCATTATATGTAATTCCTGCCTCGTTAAATGCCACAACCAATTCATCATCTTAGAGCTGATATTTTGTTGTCTCTCTACAACCCACCACTTTTGATTCCTTATGCATTTTTGCTGCAGCTCCTGACACCTGAAACTGATTCCCTAGTTCTTTGCCTCATAAACTCTTGATCTTCTAAATCTCAGCTGAAGATGCACATTTTAGCACATACCTAGATCTCTTAATTTTATCTTTGCAGGTTTTTTATTATACAACTCATCAATTTTGTTGCTAAACTGCATAAAATATTGGAGAATCCATGGTATGCACATAGTAGTTGGAAAAGAGTTCCATCATTTTCCAGAGAATTCCACAGATACACTCTGGAGTCAGTGAAAGAGCCCAGGTAGTTTTTACGAGAAGACTTGCCTGCAATTCTAGGTGCTATGCAGTGTACCAGAGGCTGCTCACCTGTGTGCTGGGCTGCTCTAAACTGAGCAACAAGTTGGTCCAGATTCAGGAGACTGGCATGGCAGCACAAAGCCTTGTTATAACAAGAAATGAGCCAAGTGAGAACTTCTGTGAAACAAACCTGGTGCATAAATTCAGCTTACTGCCTTCAGTGAAAAAAAAAAAATCTTTTCACTCATACTCTAATCTCTGCAACTTCCTTGTTGATACAAAGCATTAGTGTACAAATTTCATGCTCAGAAGGAGCAGCAATCTGTGTTCACCTTGCATCCTTGATCATCTTAGGTCCATATGCAACCTCCGAAGCCACAAGCCCAGCTGAGCTGCAGTGAGGTTTTAAAATTGCTCTGAAGTACTTCTATCAAATGAGTTTTCCCTGCCCCTCTCTGATGCTGAGTAAATCAGAAAACAGAGAATGCATGTGCTGCCCCCGGAGGTTGTGTCCCTGACAGGGAAGTCAGGCATTGCTAATTACTGAAGTGCCTTACTGTGTCCTCTGGCTTAAGTAACTAAGGGACTGAACCAAAGAGATCACAGGAATCAGTGGGAATTTTCTTCCATTTACTTTCGCAGGCTTGGGGTCAGGTTTTTGTTACAGTGTTCCAAGACCTGCTTTAATACACCTTGAGTTTCTGCTGGTCTTGTAAACTATCAATTGTTCCCAGATGCACTGTGCAGAAAATAATTTTCCATTTCTGTGAGATTTCTAATACAAACAGCAAGCAATATGAGAAGTCTGTGGGCAGCTGCTTTGACTTTTGTCCTAGAAACTCCAGGCTAGCCATGCATAACCTTTCTTGAACAGAAAAAAAATAACAATAATTCAAATTGATTTGGATGTGAGTGCAGTTGAAAGGTTTGGAACTGGCTGAAAACACCCTGGCTTGGAAGGAACTTCAAGTACCACTGCTGAGAGAGAAATAAGAACAGAAAATGAAACTGTGAGCAGGAAATTATAAAATTAAATTCAAACCAGAAAAGAGAAGTTAATAATAGATCTTCATCCAAATTCTATCTTTGTTTGCACCTTACGTATTGCCTTCGTTACTGAGTTCATCCTTTCATGTAGGTTTTAAGTAGGCCTGATAAGGCTTCAGTAAGGATGTTGCTATTTTGCCCCAGTGGCATTGTGAAGTGTATCAGCCACAAAGACTTTGAGGTGACTGGGTGCCATCTAAAAGAACATGCCTGAGTTTCTCACGGTTGTCAGGAAAAGCAAATGTGAGTGATATTTATATGTCTGCTCTGTATTATCTTTTTTTCTCAGTATATGCTAGGAAGGGGACAGGCAGGCAGAGATCTGTTTTTTTCTAGCTCAGTAAAGGATATGTCATAAGAAAAATACCCTCAAAATACTGATCTTGAACACTGAAGAGAATAGGCATGGGATGGAAAATAATTTAGATTTAGTATTAAGAGAATTCAGACTATAGGAAGGGAAGTCTGAGGCAGTCTTGCCTTGGCAGGATGAAGAGACAAGTAACAGAATCACAGAAACATTCCAGTTGGAAAAGACCCTTAGGATCACCAAGTCCAACTGATATCTCTACTCTACAAGGTTCACCCTAAACCATATCCCCAAGCACCACATCCAAACAACATTTAAACACACCCAGGCTTGGTGACTCAGCCACATCCCTGGGCAGCCCATTCCAATGCCTGACCACTCTTGCTGGGAAAAAAGTTTTCCTAACATCCAATCTAAACCTCTCCCATTGCAGCTTGAGGCCATTCCTTCTTGTTCTGTCACTAATTACCTGCAAGAGACCAGCACCGACCACTCTACAATGTCCTTTCAGGTAACTGTAGACAGCCATGAGGTCTCTGCTCAACCTCCTCTTCTTGAAACTAAACAGACCCATCTCCTTCAGTCACTCTTTATGATGTGAAGATCATGCTTGTCTAAAATGGATCTTGCAATGATTTCAATGGAACGAGTCTAATATGTTTGCAGCTGAATCCATCACTTAACTGGAGGACCAGTACTTATTTGAAAGTGTTCACACAGTGATATATATTTAGAAACCAACAACAGCCTAGTTTCAGCTGTTTGTCACACATGTAGGATGAGTGCTAGATTAAAGTGACATGGACTAAAAAAAAAAAAAAAAGAGTTTCTCTCTGAGCCTCTGAGACATTGTGCTCCATTCTTCCACAGAAGGATCCAGGAGCCAGGGTAATTCATTGAGATCTTATTCAAGTAATTTATTTCAGGGGCTTAATAAAGCCTGGCTACCAAACTTACTTCAGGAAGAAATGAAAAAAAAAATAAAAAAGAGCTAAGGAGCTTGTCTTCAATTTACAGTTTTAAACTTGAGATGCTCTATCGAGGACATGTGGTCGAACAACTGGCAATACGAAATGTATCTACCTCTATATCTGGTTCATTCTAGATAAAAGGATCTTTAGCCAAATTTGATTTATGGAGCTAAATGAAGCAATTGTGATCAGACCAGAAAATATCCATATGCATGAAATCTAGTGTGTACAAAAGTAATTGAGAAGCCACCAGTCCAATACAGTTAGACATACTGTGCCAGTGAGTGACCTGATTGTTCTGTGGACATTGTCTACATGGACTTTAGTAAAGCCTTGGACACTGTTTCTCACAGCAGCTCATGGCACAAAGCTTGGATAAACTCTGCACTGGATAAAATGCTGGCTGGATGGGCAGGCCCAAAGGGTGGTGGTGAATGGAGTTAAATCTGTCTGGCACTCAGTCACTGGTGGCATCTCCCAGGTTCAGTGCTAAGGCTTGCCCTCAATATCTTCAATTATCTGGATGAGGGAATTGAGTGCACCATCAGGAAGACTGCAGACGACATCAAGCCAGGTCCTAGAGGGTAGGAAAGCTTTACAACAGGACCTGAATGGGTGAGACCAGTGGGCCAAGTTCAACAAGGCCAAATGCCAGGTCCTCCACCCGGATCGCAACAACCCCATGGAGAGCTACAGGCGTGGGGATGTGTGTTTGGAAAGCTGCAACACAGAGAGGAACCTGGGAGTATTGGTGGACACATGACTAAATGTGAGTCAGCAGTGCCCAAGTGGCCAAGAAAACCAGTGGCATCCTGGCTTCGGTTAGAAACAGGGTGGCCAGTAGGAACAGGGAGGGGATCATCCTGTACTCGGCACTAGTGAGGCCACACCCCGAGTACTGTGTTCAGCGCTGGGCTCCTCACTGCAAGAGTGTGTTCAGAAAAGAGTAACAAGGTTTGTAAAGGGCCTGGAGCACCTGGGATACAAGCAGCATCTGAGGGAGCTGAGGCTCTTCAGGCTGGAGAAGAGGAGGCTGCACGGAGACTTCTTTGCTCTCTACAACTAGCTGAAGGGAGATTGGAGTGAGGAGGGGGCAACAAGAGGCAGGATGACAAGAGGCAGAAATAGAGGAAATGGTTTCAGGATGCACCAGGAGAGGTTCAGGATGGATGATAGGAAATATTTCTTCCCAGAGAGGGTTCTCAGACATTGGAATGTTCTGCCCAGGGCAGTGGTGAAGTTACCATCCCTGGAGGTGTTTAAGCAGTGTGTGGACCTGGTGCTTATGGCCATGGTTTAATGTTGACCCTTCAGTGTTGAGTTGAAGGTTGGACTGGATGAACTCTTTCAACTGGATGTTTTCTGTGATTCTGTGTTTCTGTTGTACTGGTGAGAAGAAAATGTAAAATAGGTCGAATTCAGATTCAGTGCCTAGATATGTGGGATTTATTCGGTGCAAATGTGCTCTAAGTTCTAGGTATACACCTAGTGTCATGGGGAGAAGAAACAATTTACTAATATTTGTTTGATAGTTTAAACATTTGTTGGTTTGTTAGGAAGGACATAAAGATAGAGAGAAAGGAAGTAAGTCACAAGGGACTGTTTATTTGGGGAAGAAAACACAGATATACAAAGTACAGGACAAATAGGTAAACACTTCAAGTTACTTTTCATATCCATCACAGTTGTGCCTAGCAAAATCAATAGAGTTTTATTTTCCTTTTGTTTGACATAACTACTTGTTTCTTTTTAAGCTACCATTCTGAAACTGCTTTATTTCCCATATGCTTTTTCCCCTTGTTCTGCATTTGCGGTTGATAAGAGCTGAATAGCAGGGACTCAGATGCTGTTCTCAGTCTTGAAAACATTTGTATAACCCATTTCTCCCCTGAAAACAAAAGCTCTAGGATTCTGTTGGTTTGTGGGTTTTTTGTTTTGTTTTCTTTTAAATATTTCTACTGTTAGAAAGGCTGTGAGGTAGAGGAAACAATCACCCTAATCATCCAAACACGTTGATAGACTTTCAACTGGAAGGTCTAACTTGGTTGTAGTGACAATGGAAGAGGCAAGAAGGCTCAGCAGACTGACCCCACAGTGGCGATGTACATCAAGGGGAGTATAGGAGACAGGCACTGCCTAGGTAAATTTAGATACCTTGGTAAAACACAATGGGAAATGTGGAGTTGGTTCAGATATGAATAGCAAGCCTTGTTACTTTTGTTATTGCAGATGCTGCTGTTGCTGGGTTTTATATATTTGTCACTCTTTGTGGTTTTTTATTTATTTTATTTTTCCTGAGTAAAACCGATATATATCACATCCACATCTTGAAATGTGTTGCATTCATAAGCCTCTGAATGACAAAATGCGTGGAAAAATCTGACACTAAGGATGAATTGTAAAAAAAAAAAAAAAAGGAAAAAATTAAAAAAAAAAAAAAAAAAAAAAAAAAAGTAGAATTATGCATAAAAACAAAAAAGAGAAGAGTGTAGATTAAAATCCAAGAGGTGTTTATAGAACCGAGTCAACAAATCAGCTTGAACACATTCATACATTTATTTTAGGCCTCTCTATAATTCAGTTTCTAGATTGTTTGCTTGAGTATGTAGGCACTGATTGCCCTCTCGCTTGTTTGTTTAAACCAGAAGCATCTTCGATGCATTTGCTAATATAAAAGTGACATAATGGAGAGATGAGTCAGTAACAGGAAGAAAAGTTATATAATGGTGTTTAAAAAAGACATGCAGTAGTTTACTGTGAGGCATGAGCCCGCAGTGTGCGCATGCAGCCCAAACAGACAACCGAGTCCTGGGCTACATCAAGAGAAGCGTGGCCAGCAGGGTAAGGGAGGGGATTCTGCCCCTTTACTCTGCTCTCCTCAGACCCCATCTGGAGTACTGTGTGCAGTTCAGGAGCCCCCAGCACAGGAAGGACATGGAACTGTTGGAGAGGGTCCAGAGGAGGGCCATGGAGATGATCAGAGGGCTGGAGCAGCTCTGCTATGAGGACAGGTTACAGGAGTTGGGGCTCTGCAGCCTGGAGAAGAGAAGGCTTTGAGGACACCTTAGAGTAACCTTCCAGTATCTGAAGGGGGCCTACAGGAAGGCTGGGGAGGGATGATTGACAAGATCTTGTAATGACAAAACAAGGGGCAATGGTTTTAAACTNAGGCCTTGAGTGACCTGTACTAGTGGGAGGTGTCCCTGCCTATGGCAGGGGGTTGGAACTAGATGATCCTTGAGGTCCCTTCCAACCTTACCATTCTATCATTCTATGAGGCAAGGGCATATTTATAAGCTCTCAGCAAAGAAATGAAGAAACCAGACTATGTACTAGGGACCTGTTGCTCAGTAGCTCAGACTTGATCTGTGCTGACCAAAGATCTGCCTGGGGATGTCAGTCACTGAAATGAGCACAAAGCAGCAACCTCTCCCAGTGACTGGAATTCACGCCAGCCCTGTGCATGCCAGCTGGTTGTCACTTCTGCAAGATGGGAGAGCCGGAGCCATCCCTCTCATTTCTGGGTTCACAGGAAAGGCATCGACTGAACCCCCTTCTTGCGGCTTTCACACCCATCGCCACTTTCACACCCATCACTCTTTTCACTCGGTCAAGAAACAGAAGTGAAGCCACATGGTAGGTTTAATCTCCTACAATTATTTGCCAATCTTTTTGGAGTGAGGAAGATCAAATACAGAGAAAGTTCATATTCAGTCCACATAATTAAACAGAATTAACTTTGGATAATGAATACATTTGAGGAAATCGTGACCTGCATGTGTGTAGTCCCACAAACAGGAAATGAGACTAAATCAATTTGATAAATTACTCCTCACAAATGACTCATTCGGACATACTTTTGCAAGCACTGCACTGAGAGCTACTCACAGCAATTGGTAAGGAGAGGAACAGAGGGAGTGTTTCCTGGCAGAAAGCAAAGCAGGGTGCACATCAAACCACATCCAGGAGCAGTATGATGGTAGTTCCCAGGCAGCTCCCAGTATCTCCCACCTACCGTGATGCTGATGTCTATTTGCCAGATAAAAAGGTTTCCATAGTGAACGGGGGACATCAGTGCAAGAGCCTAGTTCACACCGATGCTCAGGTCACTTTGCAGGGAGCTGTAAGAAATCAAACCCCAGTTCTTCCTGGTGGGCTGTTTGAACACTGTCAGTGTAGAGGTCTTCAGCCCTGTATGTCCATACTTCATAGGACTGAACCATATATATCAGCGGGGAATTTCAGCCTCAGTAGCAACTATGTAACATGAAATTAAACTCCCTGTGCATTCACTAGATTGAGCTCCACTCCTAACACTCTGTTTAATCTGTTTCATATTGTATTTACCTGGGCACGGCTACACTGGGGAAACAAAGATTCTGGATAGTTACATGGGCATGTGAAAGTAAGATAGCTGTTATCATCTAGCTGTGAAATAATTTGCAGAGGACTAAACCAGATTCCTTAGTGTTGATCTTAACCCTATCCATGTCTCATTATCCATGTATGAAAGAGCCTGATATTTACAAGCAGCATGAAAAGCACGGCAGCTATGTGTGCTGCTAGGCCGAAGTATACAGTAACATCTGCTCTGATGACCTCCTTGTAGGTAATTGCCTGGACCAGATACTCTTTTGGGAGGTAGTAATATAGTGGCTCAGAGAGTATTTGATGGAAAAATATTTAACGCCATTTTCGAGCCGCAAGAAGGGGGTTCAGTCGATGCCTTTCCTGTGAACCCAGAAATGAGAGGGATGGCTCCGGCTCTCCCATCTTGCAGAAGTGACAACCAGCTGGCATGCACAGGGCTGGCATGAATTCCAGTCACCGGGAGAGGTTGCTGCTTTGTGCTCATTTCAGTGACTGACATCCCCAGGCAGATCTTTGGTCGGCATGGACCAAGACTGAGCTACTGAGCAACAGGTCCCTAGTACATAGTCTGGTTTCTTCATTTCTTTGCTGAGAGCTTATAAATACGCCCTTGCCTCATAGAATGATAGAATGGTAAGGTTGGAAAGGACCTCAAGGATCATCTAGTTCCAACCCCCTGCCATAGGCAGGGACACCTCCCACTAGTACAGGTCACTCAAGGCCTCATCCAACCTGACCTTCAACACCTCCAGCGAGAGAGCAGTCACAACTTCCCTGGGCAACCTGTGCCAGTGTCTCATCACCCTCACTGCAAACAACTTCCTCCTAACATCCAGTCTAATTCTCCCCTCTGCCAGTTTAAAACCATTGTCCCTTGTCTCGTCATTACAAGACCTTGTCAATAGTCCCTCCCCAGCCTTCCTGTAGGCCCCTTCAGATGCTGGAAGGCTACTCTAAGGTCTCTTCAAAGCCTTCTCTTCTCCAGGCTGCAGAGCCNGAAATTTTTTTTTTTTTTTTTTTTTTTTTTGTCTATCTGTCTGGGGACCTGATCTCTCTTTCTGTCAGATTAGACTGGGAAGGTGGACTTTGTATACTCACATATTAAAAGACAGGGATAATAACAAATCTGTTATTAATAAAGCAAAAACAAATAGGAGAAATTTATGGGGAGGACTTAAAGGGGAGTATATTGGCAAGCCTAAGTGCTTTTTGCTCAGCAGAGATTTGTATTGTGTGTGCATATTTGTGGGTGAGAGAGAAATGCTTTCAAAAATACACACATTTTTCAGTGCAGGTAGGATAACAGTTATTACTCCTGAGAATGCTCAGGTGACAGACAAAGTAGTGCTTAAAGAAATCTAGAGCTGAAGTGTTATTTCTACAGCCATTATCAACTGCACTCCCATGACTAAAATGCGTTCCTCCAGAGAGAGAGGAAAGCTAACAGAGCTTCTAGCCGAAGAAATCTGCTTTTACTTCTTCAGAAAGGAGCAGAGGGAGTACTAGGTGAAAACATTAACATCCTTGAGACTGGCTTTTCAGCACACAAGCAGAAACAAAATGGACAATTATGTAAGAAGATAAGCCCCAATCACCCAGTGGGGAATCCCATGGCCTTTGGTTTTTAATGGTGTGGTGACATTTGAGGCCAGATGAGCACTCACCTTTTCAGATGGTAGCACAGACAGTGAAAAAGGAAAAGTTTTCTAATTGCCAGAGCTGTAAATCACTTTAAGGATTTCTAGTTGTTTAATCTTCCGTGCTTAAAGTGATACCACTTTATGTATTATTAACTAAAGACCAAACATATTTCTGCTATATGGTCTGTAAAAGGATAGAATAGATTCACGACAGATAGACCCACAACACTTTTATATCAGTTGATGGTATGGCAAAACTTTTGTCTTCTCTCAGAGGAACAGAGATTATCAAATGCATTTTGCAGATGGAAAAGCGAAGAGTCACATATGTTCTGTAGCAGTGTTTGAAAATCTCTGTTAGTTTGCAGGAGCCATTCTATCTCTGCCTTGTCAGATGTGTAGATGCTCCTCCTCCTCCTCACTAATAGTATCACTAAGGCCAAAGGGCACAAGGGGCAGTTTGTAGATGAAGTGAGAACACAAGGAGGTAGTCCATAGCTGAAAGTCTCTTCCAGAGGCCCCATTCTGCAGACTTCCTAGTTTCATTTATCTCTCCTGAGAGCTGTAGAGATTTAAAAATATGCTTTCCAGTTATTTCTCTTTCCTTCTTGGTACATCATTATAATGCATCATGATATTCTGTCAGCACAAATCTTTCCAGTGACATCTCAGAGACACATTTTGAAATTCAGGATAGGTAAGGGTTAAAAACTGTTCAGTGGAACAAGTTAGTGTCTCCAAATTGCACTGGGTAATTTTAGGTTGTTCAAAATGCTTGGTGAGAGACATTTCATGAATTTTTTTTTTTTAAATAATGTTTGTCTGAATTACAGGATCTTCACACAATCACAGAATATTAGGGATTGGAAGGGACCTCGAAAGATCACCCATTCCAACTCCCACTGCCAGAGCAGGATCACCTAGAACAGATCATACAGGAACATATCCAGGTGGGTTTGGAATATCTCCAGAGAGGGAGATCCCACAACCCACCTGGGCAGCCTGTTCCACTGTTCCAGTGCTCTGTCATGCTCACCAGGAAAAAAACTCTTTCTCATGTTTCCATGGAACTTCCTATGCATCAGCTTCCAACTATTGCCCCTCGTCCTGTCACTGGGCATCACCCAGCAGAGCCTGGCTCCATCCTCTTGGCACTCACCCTTTACATCTTTATAAATATGGGTGAGGTCACCTCTTCGTCATCTTCTCTCCAAGCTAAAGAGACCCAACTCCAGCATAAGGGTCTCCTAAGTCTCTCCTCATCAGGAAGATGTTCCACTCCCTTAATCATTTCTGTGGCTCTGCACTGGGTTCTTTCAAGCAGTTGCCTGAGGTCCTTCTTGAACTGAAGGGCCCAGAACTGGACACAATATTCCAGATGCGGCTTCACCATTTTATCTCATTTATGTTATATGCATAAAAAGGTTGATGGTATGAAGAAGTGAGGAAAGAATATTCTGTTTTTCAAAGTACAATATGTATTAACCGGTATTCTGTGTGTTGGTCAACTGAATTCATTGCATTACATTGCTTGTACAGTTGGTCATTGGCTATAGCCATTAGCCCAATATTCTGGTCTGTTGGGACATGGAAAGAGAAATACAAACCACTAATTTCTCTGCACTTCATGAAGGAGAGAAAAAAGTCAGGAGTACATTGTTGAAAATGCAGAGGCTGACGGAAAGCATTTCTAGCCATGTCAATGTCTCAAAATAAACCATTCCTCCCCAGATCAGACAAATATGGAACCACTATGTGTGTCCATGTCTGCGCTGAATATATCGTCACTATCAGATACGAAATAGAAAACAGCAGGGGGCATGGGAGAAACAGGCAGCTAAAGGAGACAGAGGGAGGCAGGAAGGTTTTGAAACTGGATGTGATTAAGTCTTGGCATTGAAGGGAAGAGTTAATGTCCAGAATACTCATGTATAGCATATCTAATTCACTGAGATGAACAAATTATCTAGGGTTGAGCTAAAAAGAACCCTAGTTTTAGACTAGAAGAAAAAGAACACTGCTTTGAACTACAAGAAGTCAAAAAATCCTGCTTTGAACTACAAAAAGGTACCCATGAGAAGAACCTTGCTTTAGCTAAGCAGCAAAAGAATTCAGCTTTGAAATACAAGGCGGGGGGGGGGGGGGGGAGCGGCGGGGTGTGTCTGTGGAATGGTGTGTGGAATCTGTCTTATTCTGAGATAAAATGAAGTAAGAAATGTGCTTCCAAAATAAAGACAAACTTGGCTTTAGCTATGTGAAAGAAAACAAAAGGCAAAAAATACCAGCAGCAGAATTGTGTTATCTAATGGTCAATGCCTAGGACTGGAAAAAACTCCTGAATCACACTTGCTGTTATTTAGTCTCTCCATAGGTGCATTCCTTACCTAACTGCTTCACTTGTTCTCTCTATAAAACACAGCTGACTGCTTACCTACCTTCCAGAAGTGGAGATACTTTGTAGATGCTAAGTGTTATATTATACAGTCTCCTTCTCTGGAGACTTTCGAAACACACCTGGATGCATTCCTGTGTGTGCTACCCTGGGTGATCTTGCTTTTGGCAGGGGGGTTGGATGCTGTGATCTTTGGAGGACCCTTCCAACCTCTAACATTCTGTGATTCTGTGATCACAATGCAAAGGACAGAATAAAAACCTGGTTTAATACAGGAAAATGATCAGAAGTAAGCAAGAATGCTCTTCCAAGTACATCCATCATCCACAAAATGGAAATTACTTGGAAATTGCCTGCAACAGGGTGAATTTCCTGGAAATTACTTGCAAGAAGGAAAGTACTGTTTGCTTCCCACTTAGCAGATGAAGTAGACCTCTTGCTGTCTCATTGCCATCTGGTGGGGGAAAGCAACAGGCTTCCACAGTGTGTGCTCTCCAAGGGAGGTTACCCAGGTGAAGCCCAGGCAGGAGCCACCAGGTATCCATACCAGAAATGCCACTGCCTGCAAAGGCTATTGCTTGACTGACCAGCCTGAGTGCTTGCTCCACCTCTCCTAGGAGACCAACTGTGCTAATATGAGAGCAAATGCAGTATGTAATGGTGCTTCTGCAGGTGGGTAGACAGAGAAAGCTAAGTCATGCTGAAGAGTATGTGTTGAGTACTTCGAAACAAAATTAGGAAGACATATTGGTAAATCATTCCAAAGACTGAGTCCTTCATCTACTTATCTGTACACTGCAGCTAGCTCTTTTCTTTAATATTTCCAGTGAAGATGGAGAAATAACGAGACAGAGAATATGTACTTCTACTCCTGCATGCATTAAAGAAAAGCTTATTTTAGATGGCCTGATAATTTTATCCAGCATAATGAAGATGCATGAGGAAAATACAAGATTAATTTTTTCTTGTAAAAAATCAAAATGTGATGAATTGAGGAATTTCCATGTAAACATGAGGAAGAATTTTTTCCCTATGAGGGTGACAGAACACTGGAACAGGCTGCCCAGGGAGGTTGTGGAGTCTCCCTCTCTGGAGATATTCAAAACCCTCCTGAATGCATTGCTGTGTGATGTGTTCTATGTGATTCTGCTCTGCAGGGAGGGTTGGATTGAATAAGCTTTTGAGGTCCTACCAGGCCTTAACACTCTGTGATTTTGTGTGATTGTGTGAATTCTGAGTTGTTAGTTTTTTGGGGTTGTTTCATTTGGTTGGTTGGTTTTTCCTCTAGTGCAAACAGACAAAAATGAGAAAGAAGCTGGCAGGAACAGAAAGGTCCACATTCTGCAGAATGTTTTGCCATTTCAGAAGTGAATACTAATTGTGGTAGAAAGTTGTTGCACCTCTAGACAAAGTCAGCTGGTTAAGTCAAATCTCTTCACAGAAAATGCTGATGTTTGTAAGCTAAAGCATATTTCCAATATCTGAGAAGACCAATCAATTGCAGCAGGAGCTCCCTGGATGAAACTAGATTCCCTGTTGTAACTTTATTTTCATGAATGAAATGATTAAAGTCAGTCTCATTCAGGGAGGCCAGATTCTAACTTCATTTTTACCTGTGTTTGTCAGATCACCTCTGCTGACTTCATTCATCAGCCTTGCAGCAGTAAGGTTTCTGTGGCATCATTCAAAGGCATGAAAACAGGAAGTTCTTCAGACATTGATTCTGCCACTAAGTATTAGGCACACTGCTACATTTGATTTTTATGGATTGTTGCCTTCCTCGTGGACCTTTCTATTCCAAGCTCCCCAGAGATCGATGAACATGCATGCTAAATAGAACCTATCAAACATTGTTTTTCACTTGTTTTAAACCATACACTTCAAGAAGCAGGACAGAATTCAGCATGGTACAAAAACGTGCTAGGGAATTGCGATTCAGAGGAGTAAGGACTCTACCCTGCCAAAGAACATCCTGCACGGGGAAAATAAAGTGTCCTTCTAAGCTGCATGATTGAATCGTAAGACAATAGTGTGAGTCTTCTCTAGTTACTTAAATATTTTGCAAAACTTAACTGTGGACCCATTTTGCTCCTGCAGCTTGTGATGCCAGGTCCTGCACTTGGGCCACAACAGCCTCAAGCAATGCTACAGGCTTGGGGCAGTGTGGCTGGAAAGCTGCCTGCAGAAAGGGACCTGGAGGGTTGTAATGGGCAAACGAGTCAATATGATCTAGCAGTGTGCCCAGGTGGCCAAGAAAGCCAATGGCATCCTGGCTGGAATTAGAAATGCTGTGTCCTGCAGGAGTAGGAAGGTGATTGTTCCCTTGTGCTGAGTTCTGGAGAGGCCACACATCAAATGTTGTGTTTAGTTTTGGGCATCTCAGTACAAGAGAGATGTGGAGATGCTGGAGCCAGTGTAGAGGAGGGCAAGGAAGCTGGGGAAGGGCCTGGAGAGCAACTGAAGGAGCTGGGGCTGATTAGTTTGAAAAAGAGGAGGCTGAGGGCAAACCTCATCACTGTCTACAGCTACCTAAAAGGATGTTGTGGAAAGGTTGGTGCTGGTCTCTTCTCACATGTAATTAGTGATGGAACAAGAAGGATGCAAGAGAAATGGAGAGACTATAATGTAGGAAGCATCTGTGTGTTTGTATTAGTGAAGGTCTCTCTGTAAAGATCGCAGTAGTGCTTGGAGCATCTTCCTCTGACAGCTGTTTAGTTAAGCTGAGCACCAGTTTTCCCAACAGTAAATAAAAGAGGATGAGGACACAACAAGAGAAGACTGCATTTAGGTTTTATCAGAGTGATGAAATGGTCCCAGGTAAAATGAAGCATAGTCCAGAGCAGTCTGGTGCTGGTATCTTCTCACAGGTAATTGGAGACAGAACAAGGAGGGTGGCCTTAACCTGAGACTGGGTAGGTTTCAATTGGATATTAGGAAAAAGTTTTTCACAGACAGAGTGGTCAGGCACTGGAATGAGCTGCCCACTGAGGTGGTGGAGTCATCAATCCTGCATGTGTTTAAGGGTCATTTGGATGCGGTGCTTGGGGATATGGTTTAAGGTGAATCTTGTAGGGCAGGGTTCTTGGTTGAACTTGGTGGTCCTGAGGGGCTTTTTCAACCTGGATATTTCTGTGTGTGATTTTGTGTGTCTTTCGCCCTCCTCAGTCTGAATCAAAGGCTACAGGCTGCCCAGGTCTAGTGACATGGTTTTTATTATGGTTACGCCCTAAATAATTTTTTTTTTCCCCTTAATCCTAATGTACTTCCTTTTTAGATGGAGGATTTAGATGGATAGGATTTGTCAAGTTTTCTTTACCTCAAAATAATTATCTTTTACCTTTAAAAATCTGAAAATTCCTTTAGCCAGAAGTATATATTGAAATATGAAAGACTGCCAAAATCAGGTGATTACTGGAAGAGAACTTGTTCTGCTGTATACCATTATCCTGGAAGGTAGTTATGTCTCTACACATAATAAGAACTTAAATTCCATAATGTGAAGCTTTGGTAATCCCTTCACTATGAGGAGATATTCTCCAATTCTTTTCTGGATAATTTTTATTATGTAACACTGTATTCTGGTAAAATATGTCTCTCAGTTCAGATTGGCTATGTGGAATTTAAATAACCTCAAAAGCAGGTACCATCAGCATAATGTTTTTAGGAACACAGAGGTTGACTGTCGACTTGCTAGACGGCAGGGA
>VWYK01121320.1:0-16592 GCA_013399775.1 Semnornis frantzii
GGAATTATTTCCTTCCTTGTTCCCTTCCTTTCCTGGCTGCAAAGATCTCTCACATGATATCTGACTGTAATCTGCTGTACACAAATATCCTGTGAGAGAACAGCGGGAGGCCAGTGGGATCTGCTTGCTCAATATCCACCATTCCATCTGGGATGCATAAAATTCCTAAACAGTATGGGGGTTTGCCTAAAGATGCTTTCAATCTTCCTAGCTGTAGCTGTACTACTGAGTAAACAAGCACTTGACTGCCAAAACTCCCGGCCAAAAGTGATTGTCCCATATACTCTTGGTTGAGCTTGGACCAGGGTGGCCTTAGCTCTGCACTCTACACCATCTGAGCATTGCTGCACTTTCTGGAGGTATGTTTGTGTGCTGGTTTGAGGCTAAGTAAAAATGTGATGGTTTGGGAGTTACCCACCCCCCCACATACCATGAAAATCGCCCAGACTAGACTCAGATGGCTGGAAGTTGAGGACTGAAGCTCTTTTTACAGCTCAGCACTATGTACAAGCAGAGATATACACAATAGACAGGAACAGTTACAGACATAGACAAGTTAAAGGTAATACAGACACACAACTCCCCTCCCAGAAATCAGAGTCCCCAGGAGGGGCTCCCAACCACCCTTCCATCTTCTTTCCTCCCCTCTAACTTGCCCCAGGGTCTGTCTCATGCACAAGGTGAGGATGGGCAAGGGGGATTAGAAGCAGAGTGGTTAGTTAGGTTACACAGCAGAGAGGCCAGAAGACAAAACCAGCAGCTAGAGACAGAGACTCTCTCTCTATTTTATCTATATTTGTGTTCTTGTTCTTACCCATCTCAGCAAGGCTATGGGTGAAGTAGACATCACCATTGCTTGCTTTTCACAGCCTATAATCTAATTATTTTCATTAAAATATTCCAGTTAGCCTCAAACCACCACAGTTTGTTTGATTCCATGCTACCCTTCTCTAATTCCTCTGGGAAGTGGATGTCTAAAACATATCTGTTGTTACAGAACTCGATACCCTTAGCTTAGGTTATGTTACTTTACCATGGCTAAACTATTATTAGCCCCTAGGAGAAAGAGCTGCCAAGCTGCCCAGAGGAAAAGAATACTCTATCACAGCTCTTTTCTCATATGCTGTCACATTAGAGTGGCTGCACAGCACAACCTCACTGCAGAGCTCTGCTGGAAGCAGCTAGACTCCTGAACTGACTCTAAACTGCCTGCAGCAAACTCCTGCAGCCTCTGCCCTTTCTTCTCCAGGAACCCCCCATGTTCAGTTGGGCAGGCAGTGGGGTTTTATTACTGTTCAGGCTTGCACCCAGAAGACAAGAATGAAAGGGAGAAAGCAACCTTTGCTAGACCCCTTCCTTCTCTTAGCCCATCCCAGAACCTACTATTCCTATTTTAACAGCACATCCCTGCTTCCAATCCAGGCAATGGATACCTCTGCTAGACCTTTCACACTCCTCTGGAGCCCTCTGCACCAAAGCTGAGAAATAATTTATTCCAGGATAGGAATCAAGTCCAGAGAACCACAGAGATGTTATTTTCCTCCATCTTCTCTAAGTTCTCAAAATTCTGGGCCAGGCTTCAGCTCCTAGAGCCTCTTTCTCCTCTCAGCATGAGAATTCATCCTTCCAGGACACATAGAGGAAAGCACATTCAGGTCTTAGTCTCTGCTTACACCATAGAGACAGAGTTACTGCTCCCATGGACCTCTTCTGCAGTCTTTTGAGAACAGATATGAGCTCACACTGTCTGGTCTCCAGGACAGCTGCTGCTGCTGCTACTGTCTTTTTTTAACTAGCAGAATGTATTTGCTTGGTTTTGGCACTGGGCTAGCCACATCCTCAAACTTACAATTGTCTTGGAGCAAAAGAAGAGTTTGTTCCCACAGAAGTGCAGAAGATAATCTGGAAATGTTCTAATCTACACATTCTCCCGTGTTCTGTTTTCCTTGGTCTGTGTTTCAATCCTGAGAGTTTCATAACTTTGTGTGGGAAATCTCCCAAGTCCTGAGACACTGATTCCAGCTCCAGTAAATAGGTCTGTGGAAGTCCAAAGGCTTTCCTGCACTTCCTTGCTCTAGGCAACATGTAACAAATAAAATTCACTTCTCCTTGGAACTGCGTCAGTGTTTAGTGTTTCAGAGCATGTTAGTGGCCAGAGTGTTCAGTGTTCTTGCACTTTATTTCCTTTCAAAGGACAGGCAACAGACCTCAAGAAACTGTAGCCCCTAATTAGGAGCCTGCCACTTCCATAATGTCTACACATCCCAGGATTCTGAAATTCCTACACCTTTAATTATACCTTGGATGTTCCTCTGCTTTTTCCTTTAGCTATTAGCCTGGTAGCATCACACTCCTGGTGTGCTTGGTCTCCTCATATCTAACACTCTCAGGACATGTAAAGGACACCATTTTTTAAAAGGACACCATTTCCACTGCCCAGAGATTGAAAAGCCCTTGCAGAGTGCTCAGAGTCCTCTGGTTTAGAAAGGCTCTGAAAAATGGGAATGAAGCCTTTCTTCCTTGCAGTCTGCTTTAGAATATAGTCACTTTTCCCTCTGAATATTATTTCTAGTATACTTTCCTTCTCAGAAGGTGCCACTTACATGGACAATCATTCTTCAGTGACCTTCCCTGTTACTGCACACACCTTTAAGTTAACTATTCAGACCTGTCTGTTAGGCTCACTGTGGCCTAAAAGGGAAGATCATAGTCTCCTCACACTTGTACCAGCACTGGCACTCAACAGACTCTTATAAGCACTGATGCACCTCAGTATGTAAGCAGAAATTGAGTTGGCCATAGAAAAATCAATAGTTTTGTGGGGACTATGTGAGTTAAATCATCTCAGTGAAGAGCCCAGTGAGCAGCAGAGGTAGCGCGAACTAAGGAAAAAGAGAAGGATGCATATGGCACAGATGAGGCTCAGGTGCCAAAAGCAGGGAGAAGAGCGGAAAAGGCAGGAAAATAACATCTGCAGCAGGGAGCAAAAAGGCCAGCTCAGTTCTCCTCATCTTCCCCTCCAGGTACACTTTCAGCTTGTTTATCACAAAGCCTTGCCAGCTAAGGTAGTGGGAAGGTGTAGCTGAGGAAGATACATTAGTCAAGATAAAAAAAAAAAAAAAAAATCAAAGGGGTTTATCACAAAAATTTATCACAGCGGTGTTTTCTCCTTCAGGCATGCAATTTCTTCCCCCACACATTTCCCCACTCATCCATCTTCTAAACTACAGGTATGATGGCTTGTATCAAGCCTTTGTTTTGCAGTTTCAAATTCTGCTCTTACGTGACTTCGCAAGGTTGTAGGAGCTGTCCAAGACTGAAACTTCGTTGTGGTGAGAGTGATGGAGCACTGGNGAAGTCTCTTTACAGCCTAGCCCTGAGGTGGTCATTCAAATGCCAAGCAAATATCACTTCACACCTTTGCATTGTTTGCAATTTCACTGTCCACTAAAGCACTTAACGGAAAGGTCATAGTAGGAAGTTGTGAGTGAAGTTTCCTTTCCTTGACAAGGAGCCTGACTTCCCATCATTATACTCACTGAGGTGGGTGGGTTTAGAAGTGTATTTACATCCCTGTATAGTGAGTTACAGTTAGGCAGCAATTACGCCGTGTGCTGTGGAGGTGACTGGTCCTGCACCACAGCCAGCAGACAGCTTGCACAGCACAGTATATCATTTAATTGGAAAAGACTTCTGAATAGCAAATGCATTCCAGGAATTCAGAATCAGATCTTAACTTGCAAAGAAAGCAAAAAAAAAAAAAAAAAAAAAAACAAAAAACCCAAAACTACATTTGCTGAGTAGTTTATTTCCAATAAATAATTCAAATCCTTCAATAGAAACTCCAGCGTTCTAAAACGGAGAATTGGCTTTGCACAAATGATTCCTAGGGCAGTATTTGTTCACTGGCAGAAGTCATCTCCACTGAATTCTAGAAAACAGCATAAATCTCACTAAAATAGTTGGGATGTCCTGCAAAATGTTAGCTGCAAAATCTACCCTGCTCTCTGAGTATAGGCTAGGGTGTAAAACACTGTGAGCTTCCAGCAGCTCCTGCACTCAAATCTGTAATTCATGCCAATAGAGAGGAAGGAATCAGTGCAAAGAATGGATTACCCTTTCACTACAACACTGCTTTCCAAAATGTCTGTTTCAGCCATCCTAGCACAGACCTCAGCAACACAAAATTCTCTCAAAGTATATTACAGAATCACAGAAACAGGCAGGTTGGAAAGTCCAACCTAGAACCCTACTCAACAAGATCCACCTTAAACCATCTCCCTAAGCACCACATCCACACCACCCTTAAACATATCCAGGCTGGGTGACTCCATCACCACCCTGGGCAGCTCATTCCAGTGCCTGAAATCTTCACCAACAAGTGAAAGAAGAATCCTTAAAACTGAACACCAACAAGTGAAAGAAGAATCCTTAAAACTGAACGCCAACAAGTGAAAGAAGAATCCTTAAAACTGAACACCACCAAATCAGTTCAGATGCCCACAGCAGAGCAGGAGGTTTCTGAACATGTGCTTGGAGGTTTCTGAATCTGTGCTTACTCTTTCCAACATCTGTGGTTTTTGTTTGTTCTTTTTTTCTTTAGCCCTTCAAGTAATGCAAATTAATTATGAAAAATGAGGACATTCCTAATAGAATTTTTTCCTGAAATGTTACAAGGTTTAATTTGTGTGAAAGTGCAGACAAGTTTATTCATTTTGCAGGAGTGTGGAACTTGCCTCACGTTAGCACTCGAGACTTAGCTACAGCTTTGATAGAAATGTTATTTGGTAATTATCTGCTCTTCCCTCGGGGACAAAGTAATTAATTCTCCTCTGCAGTTCACAGCATATTTTGGTTTTCCACACATATGAAGGATGGAGTTTGGAAGATTATGATCAATAGCTACTTTATTGACAACCAATAACTCATCATCCTGGCAGCTCTGTCATGACTTTTAAAGAAAACTCAGGAACATAAAAGTCAAACTTCACTTCTTTGCCTTTTTGCTTGTATTTTGGAGAGGGGGCAATAAATCTAAAGGGAAATGAACACTTATAATTAGCTTTCTTCAAAGAGATTATATTTTGTACATAAACAAATAATCTGAGTGCATTTTGACATGTCTCACAACTGCAGTAAAACCTTTATGTTCTCCCCAGTTTTCTGGTTCTTTGTTCCTTTCCTTCAGAGTAGAGAATCATTTCAAGCACAGGCTAAACACAATATTAGGCAATAAATTTTAGGTGTAGGTGAAGAGCCTAACCTCCCCTTAAGGTATAATTTAGAATCATAGAATCAGAATAGAATCAACCAAGTTGGAAGAGACCTCCAAGCTCACCCAGCCCAACCTAGCACCCAGCCCTAACCAATCAACCAGACCGTGGCACTAAGTGCCCCATCCAGGCTTTGCCTGAACACCTCCAGAGATGGGCCCTCCACCCCCTCCCTGGGCAGCCCATTCCAATGCCAATCACCCTCTCTGGCAACAACTTCTTCCTAATATCTAGCCTAGACCTGCCCTGGCACAACTTGAGGCTGTGTCCCCTCCTTCTGTTGCTGGTTGCCTGGGAGAGGAGCCCAACCCCAGCTGGCTACAACCTCCCTTCAGGTAGCTGCAGAGAGCAATGAGCTCTGCCCTGATCCTCCTCTTCTGCAGGCTGCACACCCCCAGCTCCCTCATTTAAGGAATGTGATTTTTTTTTATTTCTGTTCATTAAAAAGCAAATCTGATTGCCTGGAGATAAGATGTTTGTCATAGCCTCCACTGAATCACACTGTGGTGTTTCCCACTTCCAAATGGTTTGCACAGGAGAAGCAAGTGCTGGCTGATAGAACCCCAAATACAGGAGCCCTGTAAATGCTGTCTTTGTGAAGGCAAAAAATGTTCCTATCAGTATTTTGGACTCAAACATAACTCTGTGGAAGTCACTGGACTCAAACATAACTCTGTGGAAGTCACTGCTTTCGAGAAAAGCTTTTGTAGTAATTGTTTTTACAGACATTTCAAGAAGGGAAGTCCTGATTCAGTAGGGCTATGGGGAAAAAGCTCACCCCCTAGGGACTGTCACATCAGACCTGCCTCATTCTCCATCCCAGGTACAATGGCCTGGCCAAGCCATTTGGGCTAGAGAATTAGAAGTATGATTTCCTCCAAGGATTTGCTATGAACAAAATCTGCTGGTAAAGAAAATACAGCATGGATTTCCCTTTGTTCCAGTCTAGTCTACCTCTTGGCAGACCCAACAAGAGATTCATCTTCAAATGCAATCTTGTATAACCTACTGTTCCCTCTAGGAAAGGTTCCCTCTTCTTCTGCATGTGATGTTGGACTGGATGATCTTGGAGGTCTCTTCCAACCTGGTTGATTCTATGATGTGCTTTCTGATATAAACATGAGGTTGTGGTTTACCACTTGAAAAGTAATAGCAATGTTTCCTACCCAACAGGAAAGTTGTGTCAAGAAACATATTAAAGATGTGAAAGGATGGGGCTACAGGAATGCAAATACCAATTCTGCAGCTGAGAAATAGGAAATTAATGTCCTTAAGTTTTTACTGTCTAAAATACAGCCAGCTCTGAGATGGAATCTGAGACTCTCCTTTATTCCATCAGCAACTGAGGGACTTGGCACCAGTCACTTAATTGGTGCTGGCCTTAGTCAGTTTTTAAAAAGCTCATGGATGTAATCTGCCAATGAGCCAACAATCAGATGTCTTACAGGAAACTATTCCATTGACAAAAATTAAGTTTAGGAAGAAGAAGCTGGAGGACTGGAACTGGCTGTACTTCACAACAGTGCTGGTAATAAATCATGACAATAAAAGGGAATGAAATGCTTAGCCAGAAAAGTGAAATCACTAAAAATAAAACTAGAGACAAATTACATTCATCCCTGGGTTCTCACTTGAATATCTGACTGGAAAAATTTCCAGCCACAATAGCTGCAGCATCCCAAGAGATCTACCTTCAGCCATGCAACTCCGCTGATCAGGAAGACAAATAATGAGTGATGCTCCTTTCCTCGTTATGGATACCTCAGTTTGTGGCCAGGATAAAACACTCCAAGTGGATAGGAAAACAGTGGTCATGTCCAACAAAGACACCCCTCTAGGATCCCTTCCAGACTCATGAGCCACACTTGGTAAGAAAAATGAACCCTACAGTCAAACACATGAAAAAGCCCTTCCAAGCCCAGACCACAGGGTGCCTCTGTTTTTCTGCACAGCCTGGCCCTGGCAGTGAAACTCCCACTCTTACCTCAGACACCCAGAAGCTCATGGCATGAGTAGCCCCTGCACTCATCACAGGAGTCACTAGCACCTTCTGGCAGAACACAACTGGTCCTTTCATCACAGCTGGGAAATAAACCTTGTGCCAACCAACAGAAGAAATGGTGGAGTACTCAGCAGCCTCTGCATCTTGTTTCCCCTGTCTTCTACAAGAGGTATTTCCCCTGAGGCCAATACACATAATTTACAGCAAGATTGCAGCATGAAGGATGTCACTGGCTTCCTGTTTTGTCCCTCCTTCTCCTGGGCATGAGATCCCACAGAGCTCCTTCGAGCACAACCCCTCCTGCAGCATCTCTGCTCATGCGTTACCCAGGCTCTGCAAGCATCAGCCTCGCTGTGTGCTGCACCTTGTGCTACAGACACTCCAGCTAACACTGTGGGATCCAGTGGCTGACACCATGGGATCTGAGGTTTCTCCATGGAGCAGAGCAGCACAAAGCAAGTGCCTCGTTTGGTTCACAGAACCATAGCCACAGGATGAGCAGAACACTGCACTCAGGCTCATTAGCATACCCTTTCTGCCCACTGAGAAGCAGGGCTAATTACTGTGGGTGCAATAGTGGCTGCTAAAGGTCTTGCTGTTCAGGTGCTGGTTTAGTTGATACCAGTCTGAGATTATCCACAGCACACTATATTGGATGTGGTGAATGAAAAGAGGAAAAATGAGGTGAAAAAAAGATCTTCCTTTGCCTTCTTTTCATACTTCAGCAAAGGTTTGGGTCATATTTGATTTCAGTACAGGGTGGCAGCTAAGGGTCAGTTTTCACTTAAGGACAACTCGGTTCTTCTTCTCACTGCTCAAGTCACACTCTTCATGATTAATTCTCTCATCAGTGCCTCAAGGTCTCCAGGGATTTTGGCAAAGATGGCTGTGTTACCAGCTGATCTAATGTGGCTTAGGTGCTCTCATCTATCATGATGTCCTTTCCCTCCCTCTTCAAGGTTTTTATAAACTTTTTCCAAGCTCAAGGTGAATTGTGGCAGTGTGACAGTGCCTTCTTCTCTAGTTCTATTCTGCCACTTGATCTCTTACCTTTTCTTGTCAATGCCTGAATGCCACTGCAACACATTGTTCACTCCTGCTGGGATTCTGAGAAATCCTTCTTCTTCTCCAACATTTCTCATGCTGTCTGTGTCCAGGTGTTTATGTGCACACCATTTCTATTACACACCTCATTAGGGGTGTGCACCTGCTCCTGTTGAAGCCAGTAGCAAAATTCCCACTTACTTCAGTCGAGGCAAGTCTGGACTCAGTGGTATGCCAGCTGATAAGCTGACTTTCAGACAACACCCAAAGAGGCAAGAGATTTTCCAGGAACATGACTTCCACTTGAACAAAGGAAGCTTTTTCTGATTGAAGCTGTTGGAAAGGGTCCAGAGGAGGCCACAAAGATGGTCAGAGGGCTGCAGCAGCTCTTCTATAAGGACAGGCTACAAGATTTGAGGTTCTGCAGCCTGGAGAAGAGAAAGCTTCCAGGAGACCTTAGAGTAGCCTTCCAGGATCTGAAGGGGGCTACAGGAAGGCTGGAGGGGGGCTATTGACAAGGTCTTGTAATGCCAAGGTGAGGGGCAATGGGTTTGAAGTGGCAGAGGGGAGATTGAAAGTGGATGTTAGGGGGAAGTTGTTTGCAGTGAGGGTGGTGAGACACTGGCACAGGTTGTCCAGAGAGGTTGTGGAGCACAGAATCACCCAATGTGATCGAAGATCGAAGATCACATTGGGTGATTCTGTGCTCCACAACCTCCCTGGTGGTGTTCAAGGCCAGGTTGGATGAGGCCTTGAGTGACCTGTACTAATGGGAGGTGTCCCTGCCTATGGCAGGGGGGTGGAACTAGATGAGCTTTGAGGTCCCTTCCAACCTTACCATTCTATGATTCCATGAAACTTCTCTGTTTATAACCAACAGCCCTTTTGGTTATTCACTGCCAAAGACCTGAATGAAAATAGACTCCATAAAGCCATTAATAAACACAATAAATCAGAGTCCAGCAGCTTTTTCATAAAGTGAGCTTCACTAATGTAGACACCATTAACACTGTGGGCTACAACTGCTTCTGGTGTAAAAGGATAGCTGCTATTTGAAATGAATGAAAGCAGACTCCTGAACAGCCAGCACTGGACATTCTCCAGGTAGTATCTCTGCAGTAAGCTGTATCTCATCAGTGTACAGCACAATGTTGAGCTTAGCATTTGATGCAAGAGAAAAAACAAAACAATAAATCTAAAAGAACATTTAAAAAGATGTATTATTTCAGGCTCGATCTTCAAACAAAGAATGTATTTTTAATTTAAAGGAGTTTGGGAACATGGAATTAAATATATGGGTTACAGTGTCTTCAACATTCTACCATAATTACCCCTTTGACCTTGTGGAGATGCTGCTTCTGTGAGAGTTAGAATGAGATCTTAGCATGCAGTGGTTTGAAACAGAAGATGAGCTTCAGCTTCCTTTGCAGTCAGCATCAGTCTCTCATCTCTGCAACCTAAAGTGCCTTTCTCCAAGCATTCAAATCAATCAGGACATATTTGAAGTTTATAAGCTAAAAGTCAAGACAATCCACCTTATTCCCAAACTGGAGCTGTTATTTTAAGTCAAAACTCTCAGGAGATCAACATCTGGTCAATATTTTCTCAAAATTTAAAAGCCTTTTTTTTTCCCCTGGTTCTTGCTTGCCCCATGGCTGGCTCTAGCACCAGGTTTCTCATGCCAGACACAAAGTGTTGCTTCCATTGGCTGTGGAGCTGTCATCTAGATTAGTGTCCACTGAGCTGTAGTTGGAGATGAAATGAATGTCTGTCGTGATATAAACCAAATTTAACCAAGTCCTATCTTCCAGGAATTGTTCCATTAATTAATTTCTTCCCTGCCCCTTCACCAGAAGTAACGAACCCAATCTTTAATCAAATTCTCATGGAGCTCATTAAAGAAACTGGAAGTTTTGCTGAGCAAGCTGTGGGATCAAATATAGCCTTTGTATCACTACTACTGCACTGAGCTTGTAGCTCCTCTGTGCTGCTGATCCTTGTATGTGGCCACACCGTGCAGAGCACAGCCTACACAGGCAAAAATGACAACAGAGATAAAACTGAAACTCTGCTCTGTCTTCAGCAAGTGTCACATAAGGCAGCATCACTTCACTCCTTGTCAGTGCTGTAGGACTCTCCATCCACCAAGGAACCTTCCTCTCCAGCACTTTTGCAGAAGTAAGAGTCTAGTGGGAGGTCAGTTGCCATGACTGCCTGTCACATCCCTTTTCTGCTTGAAACCATGCTTCAGAGATATTAATTGCTCTAGGTGAAGAAAAAGTCTGAATCTTAATCTTAGTGATTTGAAAGTTAATTGCCATGGAGAGTACGAAACAGCTCCTTACACCCTCTGCCAGTCATGCCTCCATTAGTGATTTGATTGGGACTTTGGCTGCATGCAGGTTTTCAGAAGACATCAGCCCAGCTCCCTGATGGTGGTTTTCATGACAAGAGTCACTGCAGTCTCCTTTCCTTGCCTAGCAAATGCCTGTGAGACAGTGCACAATGCTCTTCACTCTGAGGTTCTGTTCCATATGATGCTGTTGCACGTCAACTAGCAGCTACAGCCATCTTCCTGAGCAGCACACTCACAGTTTGACTGTGCACAGCAGCTACACCCATCTTCCTGAGCAGCACACTCACAGTTTGACTGTGCACAGCAGCTACACCCATCTTCCTGAGCAGCACACTCACAGTTTGACTGTGCACAGCAGCTACACCCATCTTCCTGAGCAGCACACTCACAGTTTGACTGTGCACAGCAGCTACACCCATCTTCCTGAGCAGCACACTCACAGTTTGACTGTGCACAGCAGCTACACCCATCTTCCTGAGCAGCACACTCACAGTTTGACTGTGCGCTTCACCCACAGCACACTGATTCCTCATCTCCTGAGAACAGACTCCTTGTGAGGGTGTGCTGGATTACAGGACACAATTTGCCTCACAAGATTGCCATCTAGCTCATTAATTTTCCATTACCATCCCATGCTTCTACTGATGTTATCAAGATGCTTTCTACAACTGCTTCCTGCAATCCCAAGAACACACCTCAGATAGTCATTAATGTGATGAAAAGGGGTTTAGAGATGTCATTATTTATGTTACAGCAATGCCTCCTGGTCTGGCTCAATATTTGGCCCACTGTGCCAGCCCAGAAAGTGTGCTCACCTGTCCTGTAAAACTCAGAGTCTAATTACTCTTAGAGCTAACACAAGCATTATATCAAAGAAGAAGAAAGAAAGAAAACAAACCAGTAAATACTATTTCCATTTAAGCAAAAGCATAAAGCATCCATAAAGCAAAAATTTCCATCATTAGAGGTCTTATGGGAGTTTGTAAATGTACCTTATAGCACAATTACAAGAAAAGTTGTTAAACTCTGAGCAACAACAGGGTGGGAGAAATTGGTGAAAGCGGAGATAAGAGAAGCTTGGACTGTTGAGAGCTTTCATCCCAAAGGGACAGCCTGACCTGGTATTTGGCAGTCTACAACTACCTGAAAGGAGATAGAACTGATTTCATCAGTGAAACCAATGCTGCAGGGTTAGCATAATTAGATACAATATTTCTGAATGGTAATGACAATAGAACAATAATTTGTGAAGTGACTTAGACAAGGAACTGGATTAAGTGAAGATGAGACATGTGAGCATCAGTATTCTGAGGGATGCTCTGGCAGAAACAGGGAAGGAAACTCTATCAGCAGTCAGGGAGAAGCCAAGGAGGAGATTCTATCAGCACTTTTGAAGCAGTCAGAAGGGATCCAGCTCTCTTCTGTTCAAAAACCAATGCTGACCTGGTCTGAAGGAAGCATTCCCTTTTTACAGAGAATTTTGGAATTCTGAGAAAAATAGCCTTTAATGTCAGAAGTAAATGGTGTGTGGAAAGAAGAACTTTCACTTGAAAATGAACTGTGGTAAGATTCTATTTGAACAAATACACTTGAAAATGAACTGTTGTAAGATTATCTTTGAAAGAATAGAAATATTGGGATGAAATTTTGCAGTGCTACCCATGTGTCCAGCATCAGCTGAGACACTGTGCTGGTTTGAGGCTAATTGGAATATTTTAATGAAAAAAAATAGATTATAGGCTGTGAAAAGCAAACAATGGTGAGGTCTGCTTTACTCATAGGCTTGCTGAGATGGATTAGAACAAGGACACAAACATAGATAACACAGAGAGTCTCTGTGTCTCTCTAGCTGTTCTTGTCTTCTCTTCTCTGCTGAGTAACCTAACTAACCACTCTGCTTCTAACCCCCCTTGCCCGTCCTCCAAACTCACCTTGCACATAAGCCAGAGGGGTAAGGCAGAGGGGTGGGGAGAAGGTGGAAGGGTGGTTGGGAGCCCCTCCTGGAGACTCTGATTTCTGGGAGGGGGATTGTGTTTCTGTATTACCTTTACCTTGTCTATGTCTGTAACTATTCCTGTCTGTTGTGTATATCTCTGCTTGTACATTGTGCTGAGCTGTAAATAGAGCTTCAGTCCTTAACTTCCAGCTGGCTGAGTCTAGTCTGGGGGATTCTCATAGTGTGGGGGGCCAGGGAACTCCCAAAGCATCACGGACACCCATGACACCATGCAGAGGAAGCACAAGCTGTGAGGCACCTGGCACAGCTCTTTGGCCTGCAAGGATTTAGGGATGCTGGCATTTACAGCTATCTTCAGAAAATTCTTCCCTCTTCTCCCACAGCAATGGGTATGAAGCTGTGAGATTGACAGCTCAGAGGAGGACCTGGGGCTGCTAGACAGACTGTCAGTCAGGAGCTGAATTACAGAGCTGAAGTCCTCAGGGCTTCCTGACTCCTTGCTGCAGAGGCAGGAGGCTAAAGCAGTGAGATTTGCCTTGCCCCAGCTCTTCACAGTAGTTCTGTACCCACACTGTTGCTCCCAGTTTCCCTCTCGTTGCAACGTTATTGAAAGGCTGAGATCCTGCTTGGAGTCTGTTATAGAGCACCCAGCCAGCAAGAAGAACTTGATTGATTATTCTTTAAGCAGCTGGAGGCTGCCTCAAGGTCACCTGCCCTTGTTCTTGTGGGCCACCTTAGCCTGCCAGACATCTCCTGGGACTTTAACGCTGCAGAGAAGAGGCAGTTTAGAAGGTTCCTAGAGTGTAGGGAGGACAGCTTCTTATCCCAGCTGTTAGGTGAGCCTATCATGGGTACAGCCCTGCTTGCCCTGCTGCTCACAAACAGAGGAGGGAGATGTGGTGGTCAGAGGCTGCCTGGGGCCCAGTGACCATGAAATTAGAGTCTTTAACAATGGACTTCAGAAGGACAGAGTTTTGCTTATTTAAGGAAACAACTCAGAAAACTCCTTGGGAAACACCCCCTAAAAACAAAGGGGTGCAGACAGGCTGGACCTGCTGCAAGAAAGAGCTCTTGAAGGTGCAGGAACAGGCTGTGCCAATGTGCCAGAAGGTGAGCTGATGAGGGAGACAGCCAGGCTGGGTGGGCAAGGGGCTTCTAAAGGCTCAGGGGTGACCTCATTGCAGTCTACAACTACCTGAAAGGAGGCTGTAGCCAGGTGGGGTTGGGCTCTGCTGCCAGGCAACCAGCAACAGAATGAGGGGACACAGTCTCAAGCTGTGCCAGGGCAGGTTCAGGCTGGATGTTAGGAGGAAGATGTTGCCAGAGAGAGTGATTGGCATTGGAATGGGCTGCCCGGGGAGGTGGTGGGGTGCCCATCCCTGCAGGCGTCCAAGACAAGCCTGGATGGGGCACTTAGTGCCATGGTCTGGTTGATTGGCTAGGGCTGGGTAAGCTTGGAGGTCTCTTCCAACCTGGTTGATTCTATGATTCTATTCTGTGATTCTCTGAAAGGTCTTGGGGGCAACACAAGGGCTCTGAGCTTTGTTGACTGCCAGTGTAGCATGGGAAAGCAGCACTGATGAGGAGGTGGTGCTCCTGGGACCCCTGTTCCACGTTAAAAACCTCTGTAGACTGAAGAATCTCAGCCTAACAGAAAGATAAGCCTAAAGACTTCAAGTCCCACCTACAAAACTGATCCAAGGCTCCCGTGGTTCACACACCCAAGGCAGGGACTCCTGCAGACTTGCAGGAAATCCAAGCCCAGGGTATTGGTGTGACAAAGTTTCTCCAAGTGGCAGATTTTGAAAAGCAGTTGCTTTGAAGCCCCAGCAGCCCATCAAACGAGCTGGCAGGAACTCAGGCATGATGCTACCAGAAGCCCACCTGTGCTTCTCTTGTAGTTCTTCACAAACACTGCAGTTCCAGAGGACAATCTGGATTTCATCATAGAAACACAGTTGGAAACACCCAGGAAGGTCGAGCAGGGGAGATAAGAGATAAGGAAAATTTAGACCACTTCATCAGCTTCTCCCTGTGGCTAGACAGAAGCAATAAAAATATAGAGAAATAACAGACAAAGCCAACCAAGAGCAAGGAAATACATTTAAAACCACCATTCATACTTAGATCTTTTTATACTCACAAAGGAATGCCAACAGCATTATAGTTGTACCATAAATTCTTCCTGCAGCACAAGCCAGGGCATTGCACAGCATTTGCTTATCCACACTCTCTGGTACTGGGTTTTATTTTCCCCACTCTGGTGCTGTCTTTACATAGAAAAGATGCAGCTGTGGTGATGCTCCTAAAGGCATTCGTCCTCCTGTCTCACAGACATGGTTTCAATTAAGTTTAATTACAACCCCTGTAGTTTCAGACCAAAGCCTGCTTCACACCATGTGCAGTTTCTATTGCAGGACAGCTCAGACCTGGAAGTTCTGCAATGAGAACAGACAAACTGCTGCCACCCCAATGGTATTACCTGTAGTGATGATGGGTCAGATTCAAAGCCTTTTTCTGGTAACATCAGTCAAAGCCTCTGCTGCTGCAACCTGTAAGCAAGCAAAAAAGATGGAGTGAGGGAAAAATGAAAGCAGCCCTCCTGAGGCAGATTTTCATCATGAATCTCACTGTCTCTGGTGATTTTCTGAAAGCCCCAACTCCTGCTGTCAGTTGATTATAAAGACCAGATTCCTTTTTTCTCAAATAAATAAATAACTAAATAGAAAGAGCTCTTCTCACTGACAATTACAGGGAGAAGTCATGAAAACATGAGTGAAGTGCTCCTGCAGGGCTGCAAGGAGGCAAAAAGGGAAAGCAGTTGCTTATCTGACAACCTCAGCCTAAGCAAAACTCAAGGTTTTCAAAAGGGCTTTGGACTGTTAACAGGCACCTATGAGGAGTGAAGCAAAGTACAAATTCATACCTAAATGAGTGGAAAGAATCATTCCCTTCCTGCTGAAGCCCAAGGTTTTGACACAGATATGAGTGCAGTCATGGTGAATTCACACACTTCTACTCCAACCTTGACTTCTGCACAGCAACAAGCTTAAGGCTTGAGCTGGGTGCTCTGAGTGCTTCCAGGTTTTTATGCCACCCAGATCTTGGTTGTTCAGAACCCAACAACTACTGAGATGGATTCTGGGGATGTCACAGTCTGCCTCTGCTCCAATACAGAAAACAGCATGGAAAAAAAACCATGTGAAATAAATGCAAATCCACCTTCTGAAGAGGCCAGCTGCCTGGCACCATATTAGGAGCTCTGTTCCTTAGGCACCAGACAAGTCAGTTCTGAATTTGTTGACGCCATGCACAGGACCCATATAAAGCCAGACACAGAATCCAAGAACAAGCTGAAAAGGGAAAACAGGCAGCATTTGCTCCCAGCAGCAACTGCAGCCACATGGCAATCTTGGCTGCCATGCAGAAAACATTCATTAGCCTATTTAACCAAAATTAACTACAAAAATGCACTCTGTTTTCTCCCCTCGCATTGGTAAGGTGTCTTTTAAGGTGTTTTCTAACCAATTTAAAGCAATTTTCCCCCATAAATGGTATCATTATTATCATTATGCTGGAAAAGGTTAGATCATGATTTTTCTCAGAGTTCTCAGAATCACATTTTACTTGCTAAAATGTCAGGGGGGGGAAAAAAATCCCTCTCAGCTTAGATTCACTGAGGTGCAGTAAATTAATGTCAAGAAATGAAGCAATAGAGCATCCTATTGGACAAAACAGAAGTGCTAAACTGTAGTTACAGATAAATATGCCTCCCCCAGTTGCCTTTCCTCTCAGACAAATTGAATCAATATCTCAGCTTCAAAAGCAAATCTTTCAGATGACCTGACCTGACCATGTCACACTCCATGGCCCTGACTCCACCAAAAATAGACACAAAGTTGTTGCAGGCTGCAGTCCCGAGTTTAAGTCACTGAATGAAAGCACAAAGTAACAGTTGGA
>VWYK01121322.1:1938-37183 GCA_013399775.1 Semnornis frantzii
TGTTGGACTCAATGATCTCTGGAAGTCCTTTACAACCTCTAATGTTCTGTGGTTCTGTGATATGTGTTGTTAGAGTGCAGGTGTCTTCAATGTGTCTAACTGCAGTATTAAGCCTGGGGTTTGCCTACTGCAGAAGCCCCAGGAGTAAAAAGCAGTTGCAGGTTTGACTGGTCAGCTTTATATAGCGTCTATAATCTCTCCTCTTTTTGAAGCGAGAAGTGCAAAGGAGAAATTAAATTAGCCTGGGAAGCAAAAAGATCTAGTTGACATCTGCTTAGAGAAGTCCTGAGGCACATGCTGAACTCAGAGTACAGAGAGGTGCTTTTCAGCACAGGGGCTTTCCTAATCAAAGGGGCAAGTGGGATTTGCAGGTCAGATGCTTTCTAGAGTGCTTCTAAGGGCATAATGGAATGCAAGAGCTTCTTGTGCTTGGAGTGAAAATAGGACTTTTGAGCATAGTGACTTCCTCTTGTATTATTAAGTAACCCTAAGAACAGATCTGTCCAATTTACAGACCATAAACATCTTTAACATATATTCTCCAAAATAAGCAATTTTATTTTTATCCAAAATGCACTCTGTTTTGCTCAAGTAACAGATGGAAATCAATGGATTTTAATGTAACCCAGAAGAGCAAATTGTAATCTTATTCCCTTAAGTGCCCTTCTCTTGTTCAGACCACAGCTGTAAAGGGATTTGAACCTAAACACAATAAATGCCAGTACGGAAATTTGAAAGGTAGGCTGCAGACTTCATGGCCTGCCAGAGGAGGTATCTGCTGTTCCTTAAGGCTGTGTAAAATGAGGCAGAAGTAAAATAGCATCTTTCTCATCTAATTCATTTTGTAGCTAGTCATGCTGGCCAACTACAGAAATTTTATATATAGCTTGTTTATTAAAAAGTAAATATCTAACCATTAGGCTGGAGAAGTACTTTCACAGTGTCCATTCTAAATATAGAGATCACTGTGGTACAGCCAGTACTAGGACATGATATCTCTCTGCTTTTTGAATATGCAGATAGTCCCCGCTGTACATATATTGTGTACATAAAAGTTAAGCACACCCATCCATACAGATAGGCACATGTAGAAACAGTTAAGGACAGTAGGATTGTAAATGGCATCTACTTGCTTAACGTGGAAATAGGCACTGTGATAGGTATCATTCTTGATGTGGGCAGCAATGCCACCATAAATCCAAACTGGCAGCTCCTTGTGCTCCTGTTTTTCCCCTAGGAGTAAGGCTGGTATGCTGCTGGCCATTGTGCCCATAGCAATAGGGATAACCTGCAGCCACAGTACTCTCCAGTTCTGTGTTTCTGGATCTTTAATTTTTCAGGCAGAGCAGTGCCCAACTAGCTTTCTACATGTAATCATCTTAGCTATTTTACTATGTAAAATAAAATACATTGCTTTTACTTCATAATGGCTCCAAATTTGGCTTCTAAGTTTACACCTGATGGATGTAATGGGATAAAAGAGGAGGAGGTCACTCTGCTTCTGATATTTGTATTAAGCTGCAAACCATTTTCTCTAGAGGTTGCTTAACAGAACTGTGTTATTAGTCATAGAGTAGGAAGAGGCAATTAAGCAAACGATACTTAGGCAGCAAAAACAATGATAATGGAGGACCTCAATTACCCATACATAGTCTGGTCAAGAGTCACCATGGGACAAGGTATAACAAAGGTATTACTTTAATAGTTCTTTCTTGGAGCAAGCAGCTGTGGAGTGTACAAAGGCAGAGAGGGCTCTCAAACCTGGGTGAAACTCAGGAAGTTACTGGAGACTTAGTCCCCCTAGATGACCCATAAGCAAAACTGACCACAGCATAGTTACATTCACCCTGCCTAGAGAAGGTAAGTTACCAAACCTTTGTACAGTGACCCTAAAAATTGGAAAGGAACAGTGAGAGGGACAAGAATGTGAGCGAGTGGAAAGATAAAACGCTGCTACCCTCCAGCAAACAGTTACATAAAGAATCTCTCTTTGCACAGACAGTGGGAGATTCTGCCACCCAACAGGAGCATTCTGCAGTGAGCATTCATGAGGCAGGTCTGGGGAGGTCTGTAAGAAAGAAGCCAAAGAGAAGATAAACTAAGTTGGTTTGAAAAATCAGCTCCTTTAAGTGTAGTCCACAGCTAGATGCATCTCCAATCCAGAGAGAAGCACTCAATCAAAGTAAATTTTGGTCTATTTCTGACAAGTCCAAAGAGTTATGCAGGATTTTGAGCCCATTCCTTGGAGGAGGAGCTATTGAGGCCAACCCTTATGCAGAAATGGTGCCATAGGCATTCTGCCAAGGACAGCACAACATGTTAAATACCAGGTCTAAGGAAAAAATACACAGCCATGTGACAGTATAGTGTGATACTTGTAATGTCAGAACCACTGATGGGATAGGCATGATTAGAGGCATATATACAGTAGTATAATTATAATCCAACTATTTCTAGTGTTAGAGTTTTTTAAGGGAGCCACAATACTGAGTAGGTGGTAAGCTTACAAAGAGGTCCACTGGGTAGCTTGTGAAACAATAAATCAAAACCACTTGTAAAGTCAAGTACCTAGCTTCCACTACTGCCTGTGTTCCAAAGGCAAGTTTACTGCACAGTGTTGCAGCTTCCCATGGTAGTGGCCCACAACTTAGCCCTATGTAATGTGTGGTACTTTTCTTTCAGTAGAAAGTCCATGTAGCCCAAACCATGTCAGGGGTCAGCCAGACCTTGAATGAAAACACAAGAGCATTATGCTCTGCTTGGGAACTCTGCTTCTCTGTAGGGTGACCTGGAGTACTGCGTCCAGGTCTGGAGCCCTCAATATAGGAAGGATGTGGACCTGATGGAGCTGGTCCAGAGGAGGGCCATGAAAATGATCAGAGGGTTGGAACCTCTGCTGTGAGGACAGGATGAGGGAGCTGGGGTTGTTCAGACTGGGAAGAGGAGGTTCTGGGGAGACCTAATAACGGCCTTCCAGTACCTGAAGAGGGCCCACATGCAGGATGGAGAAAGACTGTTTACAAAGACCTGCAATGACAGGATGAGAGGCAATGGCTTCAAACTAGAGAAGAGCAGATTTAGACTGGATGTTAGGAACGGGTTCTTTACTCGGAGGGTGGTGGAACACTGGAACAGGATGCCCAGGGAGGTGTTTGGGGCCCCTTCCCTGGAGGATATTCAAGGTGAGGCTCAACAGAGCTGTGAGCAGCCTGATCTAGTTGAGGATGTCCCTGCTGACTGCAGAGGGGTTTGGTCTAGATGAGCTTGGGACATCCCTTCCAACCTGGACCGTTCTGTGAGCCTGTGATTCTATGATATATGTTGACATGTGCCACAGGTATGGTTGGCATGTGTGTCTGGGGATTTTAAACTAACTCAAAACAAGCAAACAAAAACCCAAACAAAATAACAAACACCTAAGTCTTTGTTTAACAGAGCATTAATTATGCAGGTACTGTAAGACTTTTAGTCCCTTTCAGCAGTTTTACTTAGAATTTATATCCTGCTGGATATACTTAATTTTTTTTAAACCTTCAATGTTTTTCAGTTTACATATTTGCATAGCGTAGGACTCCTGTCAAGAACATATATCTGCAGATCTGGGGCATGAGCTGTTCTCATCATTTCAGTGGGATGCAGAAGAGAAAACAGTTCAAAGGAGGAGTTTGGGGGAAGGGAAGCATTTCCATATTTTTTTTTAGGGCTCATAAAGACATCCAGGCAAATGTGTCAATCATGAGACAGTTCTCTCTTGAATATTGTCAAGAATACAAAAGTTCACAGAGCACATGTGTGAGAGGGTGCTGTGCTGCCTTGACTACATGATCTGCATGATACTTGTCAGAAGATGGGAATGTTGCTATGGCAATTCTTCCCTCTCCTGAATACTAAATTGACGAAGAAGACAGTCCACACTCACTCACTTATGAACTTGACTACTTGGAGATGCTGAATACTATTTATAGTTTCTCTTAAAAAGAGGCAACATTGTTTTCTGCTCTGGCCTCTTAAGACCCTGTGCCCCAGTCCTGATGAATTCCCAATGCTTCTGTGATTTGGAAGCTGCCGAAGTCAGATTTAACTGAATTTTGTGCTGACTGCTGTTGAAGTTTTCCTCAGCCTGTACAGTGTCCTTCAATTTCCAGCTTGCTAAAAAGCTGGAAATTGAAGGACACTGTACAGGCTGCATTTCTAAGAGTCATCTTGCTGCATTGTAAAGTCCTGGATCAAGTGATCCATAAATCACAGAAACATAGAATTGTCAGGGCTGGAAGAAACCTCAATGATTATCTAGTTCCAACCCACCTGCCGTGGGCAAGGACACCTCACACTAGATCAGGTTGCTCTGTACTTTGAATCTGCAGAGGAGTAGCCTATTCCCTTTGACATTTCTCCTGGCAGGACAGCAAGAGGGAGGGGAAAGCCTATTCATTCCCTCTATCAGCATTTTAGCTGGGCAGCCATAAAACCTGTCCTTACTTGCACTATTGAGCCTTTCCCACTGTACTATGTAGGTACTGTGGTGGGAAAATTATGCAGTTACCACCACTTCTCCTATCTGCACCTTCCATTTGCCTTAGAAGTAATATTCTGGTTTGCTTCCTGCTCTAAAAAATTCTACTGCGCTGCTTTGTGGAACCAAAACAACTGGCAGCTGCACTGCAGAGGTGGCAAACTTCAGCAGATGTGGTGATTCCTGTGTTACAGTGTTTACCGTTGTCCAAGTTGTATCATATTTTCTAGGAGCAGACTCTGATTTCAGTTATTTTCCTTTTACCTAACTTTGATTGTGTAGACTGGAATTTTCCCTACTAGGAAAATCCTCCAAGTTTGGTTCAGAATAAATACTGAGGGGAAATCTTCCAAGATGGCTCAGGCATTCAAAAAATGAAGATAAGGAAAAAGAGACTTTATTGTCCATATTAAAAAAATATTCCTTCAATTTAGTTGATCACATCAGGTTTATTTTGGGCCGTTTTCTTTTTTGGTCAGGATGGATACTGCTGTAGGGAGCTGTGAGGGGAGAGAGGAAGTAAAAGCTCATCTGATGCACCATAAGTGAGGCAGGAGAGCATAGAAAGAGAGAAGGAATATGAAATTTGCTCTTCAGGACTGGGTGCTCTGCTTACACGTATGATGCTGGGTAAGTTACTTAAATTTTACCACTTTGTAGCTGTCCAGCAGCTTTTTTATGGACCTTCCATGGGCTCTAAAAGCGCTAAAACAAATGAGTTCTCCAAGAATGTGCAGCAATGTGCTGTTGTGGCCAGGAGGGCCAATGCCATTCTGGGGTGTATTAAAAGGGGTGTGGTTAGTAGGTCATGAGAGGTTCTTCTCCCCCTCTACTCAGCCCTGGTGAGGCCACATCTGGAGTACTGTGTCCAGTTCTGGGTCCCCCAGTTTAAGAGGGACATGGAGCTGCTTGAGAGAGTCCAGCACAGAGCCACAAAGATGATTAAGGGAATGGAACATCTCTTTTACGAGGAGAGACTGAGGGAGTTGGGGCTCTGNTGATCTTACGAGGTCACTTCCAGCCCCTGACATTCTGTGGTTCTGTGATTCTGTGATCTCATGAGACCAATGAATTGAGCAAAGCAAAAGGTATCCTTGAAAATTATGGGCATCTATAAACCAAATCTCTCAAACAGAGAATGTACTCAGCATATGGTTTTATTTGATGCTTCAGTATCCAGCTATAGAGCAACAAAACCAACAGAAAATGTGACTGTCTGTCATGGGGGGAAACATGATCAGAACAGCAATAAAAGACACACTTTATGTCAAGTTTAATGTGTGTGCGCGAATTCCAGTAAGTCCTACCAAACTGTCCCAGACAAGTCACAGGTTGGTGTAGGGGAGGAGCCATCTGCAAATACAAGACATCTTTGGAAAGTGAACAGGTGTTCTCCAGAGAAGGGTGCCTTCATGGTGTAACTTTTTTGGTTGGTTGGGTTTTTTTTTTAGTAGGAATGTGAAATAAGTAGAATATTTTCAAAGTCAAGCCTTAACTCTTTGATGCATAGAACCATAGAATGCATTGGGTTGGCAGGGACTTTTAAAGATCTGGTCTAAGCGGCCTGCAGTAAACGAGGATATCCCCAAGTGGATCAGGTTGCTCTGAGCACCCTCAAGCCTGACCTTGAATATCTCCAGGGATGAGGCCTCCACCACCTCCATGGGCAACCTGTTCCAATGTTCCACTACTCTCATAGTGAAGAACTTCCTAATGAAGACCTAGGATTCTTAGAATATGCTTTCTTCTTTGTTTTCCATCTGAGCTCAGTATGTTTCTGGAGATCTAAAGGACAAACCTGAGAAGCCACCCCTGCTGCGGGTATTTTAAATGTTTCTGAAAGAGCAGGCAAAAAATACCCAGCAGACAAAGATAATGTTCCTACAGTGTTCCATACCAGAAAAGATGGTGAACTTGCAGCAGAAAATGCAGCAGAAAATGACCATTTTAGTATGTAACACAGCCTGCTGAAGGGGGACCAGCATAAGCTGCTTTGTGATGGGCAGCATCACCATATCTCTGCATTCCAGTGTTGTGCTGCAGTTTGCCCAAAGAAGCTGCATCCAGAAGGACTGAAAAGCTTAGATTTCTCTGTTTAAAGAGTAGCTTTTACTTCATGCCTCCAAAAGTTGTTTGCGACAATGAAGCATCGTCTGGGACATGACCATGAGAGTTTCCCTGGCCATGCATTTGCACACTGCCTGCCTCTGGTGACCTCATCGCTTTCCTCACCAAAGCTGAGAATTGCTTGCCCATCCTTGGAAGAGCTCCTCAGCACTCACGGCCACAAAAAAACACAAGAGCTGGAGTAAAAAGAGATTTATTCACAAAGAGGGTGTGAATCCAATTAGAGCAAAATAAACAGTCTAGGTGACACATTTCTTTCTCACCTCTGCAGAAGCTAATCTAGCTAATCCCTGGTGTTGTAAGAGGAAAAGAATCGATAGCTCACAGCCGCACAGCCAGCGTCAGGACACAGGCAGCAAACAGCAGCTGTCTGGGCCTCCAGCCCATCCGGCTCTGCCTTCGCTGCTGTCAGCCAGCAGCTGCCTCTGGTACAGCCTCAAACTTTCTTCCGCGTTGCCTACAGGCAAGCACTGACTTGAGGCCACATCTCATTTTCTTATTCCCAAATAAGCAATCTGCTTTGCTGTCATGATGTGAATTTCCTAAATAAGAAGACGTTCCAGGAAAGAGATCTTCCTGTGTGCTTGCTTTCAGTAAGAGTGGCATTCGCAGAAGCTGCACTGACATCCTGTGGCTTGATTTCCCTGTCTGGAAAGAGTGCTTCACCCTGTCACCAGTTCCTTCCACATCTCTCTGCACCCTGCAGGTCACAAGCCCCCATACAAACCCTATGTGAGGGGAAGGGGCAACTTCCACTTTGCTGGCATCTGTGCTGGCTCCTGCCCACCGTGCCAGGCTGACAGACAGAGGACCTGATCCCACCACAGCTGACACTTCCTCAGACACCACTGGCCTGGAGACTGACTGTCCCTCTCCAGCCTTTTTTAGTGTCCCTTGAATCATTCTCTACAACAGCAGGGCTGGACAAGAATGAGCTGTAGTGACCCATCGCTGGGTAGGGTGTTGCTGGAAGGGCAGGTGTTTTTTTAAGGAAAAGCTGATGAAATCCCTCATGCTGTCCCCCTACCTCTGCCTGCAAGGGCTCCAGGTACAACCCAGATGGTACTTGCCACACAGCTCACAGTGCTGAGCCTTGCCATAGGGCACCCAAGGGTCTGCAGTGAGCTGTCTCTCCCAACCCCAGGCTCAGACGTTGCGCAAAATAGCACCCATTAGAAGTCGAGTTTAATTTTACCTTCCCCTAGGGAATAGCATTAATCTGTAACTTATTAGGCATCGCTCCATCAGCTGAATAACAGCTATTAGCTTTGGACTCTAGGCATTTTTATGAGATATTAGTTCCAGGGTTTGTGGTTTGGCATAGATAGTGTATTATTCACACACAAAACAACTGCATTAAAATAACATTAGAAATCTGGCTTAAACTGACAAAACCTAGGAAACTCAGAATTAAGGCTGAAAATATGTCCTTAACTCACCCACCGTGTGCCTGGTACCTCAGCTCGAGTGCTAAGTTGGATGCTGCAGCTGTGGCCCCTGCTGCCTCCAGCCCAGCCTTTCTCTCCTCCCCACTTCCAGGGAGGAAATGTGGCTGCACCCCAACTGTGGTCCCACTGCCTCTGGGGAGCAAAAACCAGTCTGTGTGTCATGAGACCTTGTCCGGTCAGACAAGGTTTGGGACTTGAATGTAATGCAGCTCTTTTCTGTGCATCTTCACTTACGGATGCCAGATTTCTTCCTGTCACCAGCATCATCATGATCATAGCAAAAACTGCTAAGAAAGCAACACAGACTGAGGAGGAATTTGTCCAGTGTGGGTTAGGGGTAAGATGTGAGCCGGACAAGAAAATCCAGATAGTGCTTTGCTTTGACTGATCAAAGTACTCTAACCAGAATGAAAATCAGCCAGGAGAGTGACTGCTGGCTCATGTTGAGGATATCACTCAGCTGTGGAGCCTTGAAGGAGGTAGTGCTATCTCTGGGAGAAGCAAACAAGCCTTTCTGAAATCCACCAGGAGAAAATTCTTGGGCCATTAAAAACTGATGTTCACATTGTGAATTGCCTTACTGCAGGGTCAAGAAGTAACATGGGGACACAGGTTGCTGTCACCGGAGCTGAGGTGGGGAAAGGAACTCATGCACATGCTGTACTGAAGGGGGCCCTTTTCATTGGACCTTCAGTTAGAAGAAGCCATGCTGCACATCAAGAAATCCATGCAATACCATCCAGTGGCTGAAGTAAACAAGGAGGCTCCCCAGAAAGGTTGTGTGATAGGTCAAAAAGCAGCAGCGCTGGAGTCATTCCCAGTCCAAACATCTGCCAGTATCCCCAAGTCCTGCTCCTGATCACAGGACACAAACATCAAAATGCTTCTCTGGCCATTGGCTTTCAAGAAGGTTTATCTGAGCTTTGGAAAAGGTGATCTCAGCTGCAGCATGTTTGCTGCAAAAGCAAACACAAAAAGCAACCTTGGCCATTTCACAGCTCACATCCTCCAAGAGAAGTGTCACCATACACCCCTAGGAAGGACCAACTTGCCCACTCCTGGTGACAGACTGGCATGGCTCATTTTAAGTTGTTTTTTTTTTCCCAGTTGCAAATCAATTGTGCCCACATTGCAGTAAAATCAAGTCCTCTAAAAGCATGTTGGAAATGAGCTTCTGTACTGCTCTGCCTGAAGTGGGCTGCCCAGGGTGGGTTATGGAGTCTCCCTCTCTGGAGATATTCAAGGCCCATCTGAATGTGTTCCTGCGTGATGTGGTCTAGGTGTTCCTTCTCTGGCAGGGGATTGGACTGGATGATCTTTAGAGGTCCCTTCCAGCTCCTAACACTCTGTGATTCTGTGATTCTACCTGCTCCTTTTATTTATGAATTCTGCCATTTTGTAGGAAACAACACAAGATGTTCATGCATGAGACATCTCTCAAGCGTATACCACTTTAAAGGAAAAATAAGAAACCAGGGCAGCCAAAAAAAAAATTTTTTTTTTTTTGTTTGTTCGAGTTGCAAGGTTGTCACACTGCTCAGTAAAAACGAGCGCACCTTAACCATATTGGGTGTGATTTTTTTTGTCTCTCACTGAGGTGAGAAAGACATTTGCTATTCCCATCTTGGAAGCAAAACAAATAGAATAATTATTTCCTTTCCCAGCAAAGGCAAATGCAGCTGAACCTAGCTCTGTGCTTTTTGCTTATGTGACATAAACCAGTGCATTCCTGGCTGGCATTTGCAACACACCACAAACACAGCACTACTCCTGGCACCAAATCTGTGTTTCAGGTCAAAACTGAGATGTTCTGGTGGTAAAATTAAAGATGCTTGTTCTTTGGACATCCTGTTCCAGAAAGGCTGTAGCTAAATTTACCATACAACAATTCCGGTTTAATTTTTAGGTCTTTTAATGAAAAATAAACATTTTGCTCATTGAGGAACCTTTCGCCAAATGTAGCTTGGGATCCTAGCATCAGGCTTCCACTTCCTTGGTCTTCTTTTAAAGCTGCTCAGTGTCTCCCTGTCTCTCAGAGTACAGCCTGTGCCAGGGCTACTCACTGCTTCTGAAAGACAGATCTGAAATAATTAAGTGGCCACTGTATGACTATAGGGTCAGTGTCCAAAAGGCACAAGTGATGACCATGTGTGAATAAACCCTAATCCTCTGCCCTACTTCCTAAAGAAACTAAAGTAAACTTAAAATAGCAAATAGCAAGATCTCCATGGCATTGGACCCACTTCATGCCACAGAGCTGAGGTGACCTGTTACAGAGCAAACCTGTGCCTTCCACTTAGCACAGCCTCAAGGTCCTTTATGGTGCAGTGAACCTCCTACACAGGGTGCTTTGGATTTCATGAGAGAGAGAGAGAGAGATGCTCAGAGCTGCGCCAGTGTGTGCCTGCAGCAGGGAAAGGACATGCAGATGCACCCATAATTACAGTGCATTTACAGAAAATGATAGATAACAGACCCAGAGGGGTTTGCAGGGGCCACCTGGAAGGATATGTTATCTCACCCATGCACGTCTGCAATCCCATAAATAAGTTTTTCCCAGAAAATGAAAAGAGGTGGAGGCACCAGGTTTGTGCACCTTATTAAGCACACTGTGTGCCCCTCTACAAATATAGCTTAAATGGCAGATGATTGTTTCATATTGAGGAAGACTTAAGAATGACTGACAAGATTTTCTTTTGTAGCTCTTATTTCTGCCAGTCAAGTTACTGAGGACGAGAGTGAATAGTGCATATTTAGAAAATGTATTTTTAAAGCCGGGCTTTGACTGAACAGTAACTTCATGAGAAAGTGAAGTCTCTGCTTCCCAGCTAGGTGAGTGAAATACAGCAAAAGAAACATGGAAAAATGAGAAGGCATACCAAAGAAACAACATTATAAAACAAAAAGGCAGTTTTGCCAGACATGCACCACCACCCTGCACCCTTCTCCCAGGCTTGGGAACAAAGCTGGCTGCTGGTATCCACAGACTCCAGTCAGAAAGGATAGGCAAGGAAGAAGAAGCAGTAGGGTAGCTCTGCATGTCAGGGAGTATTCTGGTTGAGAGCTTAATGGTGGTGACAATCAGATGAAGTGTTTATGGCTGAGAATCAGGGGGAAGGTCAACAAGGCAGATAGTCATGGTGGGAGTCTGTTACAGATGACACAACCAGGGTGAAAAGGTAGGTGAAATATTCTATAAGCTAATGGATGAAATCTCAGTTACTAGCCCTTGCTCTCATGAGTGAATTAAACTTAGGAGATATCTGCTGGAAATATGATACAGCAGAGAGGAAACAATCCAGGGGATTCCTGGACTGTGTGGATGATAACTTTCTGACACAGCTGATGAGTGAGCCAAGTAGGAAAGGCATCCTGCTAGACCTGCTGTTCACAATCAGAGAAGGACCAGTAGGTAATGTGGTGGTTGGTAGAATTGTAGCCTTGGACTTCCAGAAAGCAGACTTTGACTTGTTTACAAGACTGGTTGGCAGAGTCCTTTGGGAGCCAGTCCTGAAGGGCAAAAGAGTCTGTGAAGGCTGGACACTCTTCAAGAAGGAAATCTTAAAGGTGCAGGAAGAGGGCATCCTCACGTGATGAAAGACAAGGTGGGGAAGAAGACAGGCCTGGCTGAACAGAGGGCTTTGGTGGGAACTCAGTTAAAAGCAGAGAATTTTTGACCTTTGGAAGAAGAGGCAGACCACTGAGGAGGACTACAAAGATGTCACATCATACAGGGAGAAAATTAGATGGGCCACCAAACAGAAATTAATCTGTCTAGTGCCATAAAAGACAATAAAAAAATGTTTGTATAAAACCAGTTAAAAAAAGAAAAGAGGATTAAGTAGAATCTCCATCATTTATTGGATGCAAGAGGAAACAGTGACAAAGGATGAGACTTTGAGTTGTTCTCTAGGTACCCAACCCCCTGAGCTGGAAGTAGAATGAAGCCCCCATAATTCAAGGAGAAATGGTTATCAACCTGCTACACCTCAAGTCTATGGGGCTGGTCAGCACACCCCATGAGTATTAAGGGAGCTGGTGTAGATTCTCACTGAGCCACTGTCAGTCACTTACCAGCAGTCCTGGCTAACTGTGGAGATCCCAGTGGACTGAAAGTTAGCAAATCTGACACCCATCTACAAGAAGGGCCAGAGGAGAATCCAGAGAACTACAGGTTTATCAGTCTGACCTCAAATTATGGAGAAGATCAGCTTGAGTGCATATACAGGACAACCAGGGAATGAGGCCCAGCCAGCATGATTTTATGAAAAGCAGGTCCTCCTCAACTGACCTGATCTCCTTCTATGACACAGTGACCCGCAGAGTGCTGTGGATGTTGTCTACCATCTCCCACATCCTCCTGGAGTAACTGGTTGTTCATAGCTTAGATGAGTGTACCCTTTGCTGGGCAAAAAAACTGACTGGATGGCTGAGCCTAAACAGTTGTGGTGAACAGAGTTAAATTCAGTTGGTGGCTGGTCACAAGTGATGTTTCCCATTGCTCAGTACTGGGGCCAGTTCTCTTTAATATCTGTTAATGACCTGGATGAGGAGATCACGTGCACCCTCAGTTTGCAGAGGACACCCAGCTGTGTGGGCGTGTTGGTCTCCTTGAGGGTAGGAAGGCTCTACAGAGGAATCGACGGGTCAAGAACCTGTTTATGAGGTTCAACGAGGCCAAGTACCAGGCCCTGCACTTGGGTCACAATAACCCCATGCAATCCTATGGGTTTGGGGAGCGTGGCTGGAAAGCTGCCTGCTGGAAAAAGACCCAGGGGTGCTGGCTGACAGCTGAACATGAGCCAGCAGTGTGTTCAGGTGGCCAACAAGGCCAACAGCATCCTGGCCCTGTATCAGGAATAGTGACCAGCAGGAGTAGGGAAGTGATCGTGCCCCTCTACTGGGCACTGTACTGGGCACTGGTGAAGCCACACCTCAAATACTGCATCCAGTTTTGAGTGCCTCACTACAAGAAAGACATTGAGGTGCTGGAGGGCATGTAAAGGGCAACAAAGCTGGTGAAGGGTCTTAAAGCACAAATCTTATGAGCAGCAGCTGAGGGAACTGAGGTTGTTTAGCCTGAAGAAAAGGAGGCTGAAGGGACTACTACGACTGCCTGAAAGGAGGTTGTACTCAGGTGGGGGTCAGCGTAACAAGCAAGATAAGAGGAAATGGCCTCAAATCACACCAAAGAGGTTTTAGATTGGACATTAGGAAAAACTTCTTTGCTGAAAGGGTTGTCATGCATCGGAACAGGCTGCCCAGGGAAGTGATTGGGTCATCGTCCCTGGAGATACTTCGAAGGCATATAGATATGGTGCTCAGGAACATGGTTTAGTAGTGGACTTGGTAGTGTTAGGTTAATGGCTGGACCTGATGATCTTAAAGTTCTTTTACAACATTAACAATTATATGATTCCATTCCTTTCCTCCCACCCTGGCTACCATCCACATCTCAGCTCTTCATCAGCTCCCTCCCCCTTCATCTGCTTTGCTGCCAGGTGGTCTGGCATTCCCTTATCATGGCCTCAAAGGACTCCGCAGTATGGGGGATTGTTGAGAAACAAACCAAATTCTCCTCCTGAGCCAGGCAGGTAGGTCCCCAAGTGCCTGTCCTCATTGAAATTGCCTTGGGAGTTAGATCCAGCTGGCAAAGGTTACTTACTAAAGTGCAAGGCTGAAAATGTGAAGTGGGAAGAAAACTATGCAGTTGTGGAGCCGAGGTGGCCTTGAGGCTGGAATTAGGTGGTTGTTTTTATTTTTATTTTAACTTTGCATTGTGGGATTTTGTTGGTCACAGAAGTGGCAGCACATTTGGGGTATGTTCAGTTTTGCTTGAATTCCTCTACTCCCTACCTCTAAAGATGTTACAGTCTTGCAAGTGTTAATTTTTGACCAATACTAGCATAGCTTGGGACAGAAAAAAGTCTGGTTTAAGGCTGCTTGAGTCTGGATTTTGTGCAATGTGTGGGAGTTTTGCTCTAGCTATTTTTCTGATATGAGGAAAGGCAGGGAGAGTGGGCAGAGCTCAGACTCTGCTTATTTTTAGACTAGCAAACAGCATAGCTCTGGTAGAGAGAAAAGGGATTTAAGGTGTTGAGCTGGCTTGTTAAAGCCATGGGCAGCTCCTGACAGCATCTTCTCTCTTTGAGATATCACAGGCATATGAGAAGGTGGTCAAGAACATGGGCTGCTTTTACTGCCCTTTTGGGTGGAAAGAGGAGATACCAACAGAACGTAACGAGAAAGAAATAAGATGCAGAGCAACTGCAGAAGGTTTAGAGGTCTCAAGTCCTTGCGTTTCAGGCCTGCCAGCCCTGCAGAAGCTGTCTCAATGTGGCTAGTCAGTCCCCTGTGTGGCAGCCCACCTGTGTGGCTGCTAAGAAGCTTTCACAAAGTGCACTTTACATGGCCAGTTACCAATTCTGCAGTGCTCTTGCAGCAGCACAATGCTAGTTGGAACTGTTGGGCCAGCTGTGCTCCCCGGTTCAAGAGAGAGAGGGACCTGCTGGAGAGAACCAGCCAAGAGCCACAGTTGACTGGGAAATTTGAGCATCTCCTCTCTGGAGAGAGACTGTGAGATGCTTGGGGCCATTTAGTATAGAGAGGAGATCTTATCAGTGTATAGAAATATCTGTGGGCTGGGTGTCAAGTGGTTGTGGCCAATTTCTTTCGTTGGTCAACATCAATAAGACAAGGAACAATGGATACAAACTGGAACATAGAAGGTTTCACCTTAACATATGGAGAATGTTTACAGTGAGCGTGATGGAGCACTGACACAGGCTGCCTATGGGGGCTTGTGGAGTCGCCTTCTCTGAAGACTTTCAAAACCCACCTGGATGCATTCCTGTTTGGACTAGGTAATTCTGCTTTGGCAGGGGGAGTTGGACTCAATGATCTCTAGAGGTCCCTTCCAGCTTCTAATGTTCTGTGATTCTGTGATATGTGTTGTAAGAGTGCAGTTGTCTTCAATGTGTCTAACTGCAGTGTTCAGCCTGGGGTTTGCCTACTGCAGAAGCCCCAGGAATAAAAAGCAGTTGCAGGTTTGACTGGTCAGCTTTATATAGCATTTATAATCTCTCTTCTTGTTGAAGCAAGAAGTGCAAAGAAAAATTAAATTAGCCCGGGAAGCAAAAAGATCTAGTTCTTGACATCTGCTCAGAGAAGTCCTGATGCACATGCTGAACTCAGATTATGTAGATTGTCACACACCCTTCCAGAAGTAAGGTGTGTGTTCACATGTCCAAGGAAGCTTTTCATGGAGTACAACTCCACCATGATTGTTTCATGGGCTTCTCTCCCCCTTGAGTTTGTGTACAGAAGGAGATGTTTTGTGTAACCAAACTGTGTTCTATGTGTTTCAAAGGATCAGTGAGTCTAACAGCTGCTCTTAGTTAGTGATAAATGGTGATAAACCCTAGCTGAGGTAGCCATCTTCTTTTAAGACAACATCCTTGTATCTTATTCTGTTCTTTGCATTGATGGCGTCTGCTGCACGTGGTGTGGTCTGGGTGCCAGCTGACCGTGTGGCCCAACCGTTCTTGATCAACTGCTAGAGCTGCTGCTGGCTGCACAGTGCAGGTCAGAAGCAGTGCCTGGTGACACGTGGTGAATCTGCATTGCAGCTATTGTTTGCTGAAGAGTATGACCAAGAAGAGGAGATTTAAGAAAAAAGAAGGGGGACCCACATGGACAAGTGAAGTAATGTTGAGTCAAAAATAGATGAGTCTTTTAGTCCTCAGCTCTGTAGCCTAGTTCAGCTGAGGGCATAGGAAAGCTGGGCAAACACAAATGAACTACCAAACTTTGAAATTAGCCCACCTCATCCACTCCTGTTTCCTTCCATTGCAGGAAGGCTGAAAATCACCATGAAGAAGAATTATGGTCACTGAGTCACTCCAATAGCTGTGATCCTGGCTGCCTGCCTCTGCCAGTCTGCTTCACAACTTGTATGCTAATGTTTGGAGTTTAGTGGTGGAAAATGAATGTTATGCTCTACTCCCTTCATGCACTGTTGGGCTGTGCTTATGGTCGCTCTTGGCAGCACCAAATGATTAAACAGATAAAACCATCAGTCTTCTTATTTCCAAACATTAACCTCACTGCTAATAAAGCACAACCCGTGTCATCCTTATGGACTCTGCAGAGCTGAGTCACATTAAAAACAGCATCTGAATGCTGGAAAAAGCCTCATACTTCTTTCCTGTGTGGAGAGGCAATACCTCTCTGTGCACACAGCTTGTCTTGGAGAGCTCTGCCTTGGTGCTGTGGCACAAGAGCTGCGTGGGGAAGCTGTCAGTGATTTCCAAGGGAAACAAGGAGGCTGTGACCTGCATGCTTCAACGTGGGTGCAATAGGCTGCTGCACTGGTGCCTTAGCATCTCCCTCCCAGCCTCAGCGCGCACTTCCTCTCAGCCCCTTCCCTGGGCAGGTGCAGAAGGTTTGTCAGGCCCTAAGGCAGAGGAAATGGAATGATTCTCCCTCTCAGTGGACTTTGCTCTTGATGACTGAAAAGTATTTTTCCCCAAACTTCCCCAGAGAAACTGGAGGGGGTTTGTAAATTCACTATGTCACGGAGGAATTTGTTTATCAACTGCCTTTCCCTGGAGGTGCTTGGCACTTAATGAGAGATGTAATGGAGGAAGTAAAAATTGATTTACACAAATTTAGCCTCAAATCCCCCAGCTGATATACAGCTTAGTGCATTGTATCTCAGGGGTGCAGAAGGAGACACTGAGCAGATCTCACCCTGTCTGCATGGGTCAGTGGCAGAGGCAAGTGAAGCCTCAAGCTCTGTAATGCATCATTCCTTTCCTGGGTGTTATTATGATGTCTTGATCATGATCTATGCTCCTGTTACAACTTGGCAAACATTCTTACCCCCAGTGCGGTTTGCCAGTTATCCAGCTATTATTTACTCTGTTTATATATGAATATACTAATTTTTAAAGCAGACAAATGAGAAACATTGCACATATGTGAGAAGGACACCAGGAACCTTGTGAACTAGGTAAATAGTGAGACTGCAGAGCTGGAATATGGAATAGTTTCAACTTCAGGTTAAAAAAAACACTGACATAGGCTGGGCAGTGACTGGCTTGAGAGCAGCCCTGATGAAAGGGCCACCTGTGTGCTCTTGCATCCCAGAGAGCCAACCAGATCCTGGGCTGCATCAAGAGAAGTATGGCCAGCAGGGTGAGGGATTCTGCCCTTCTACACCGCTCTGGTGAGTACTGTGTCCAGTTCTGGAGCCTCTGTTACAAGAATATGGACATGCTGGAGTGTGTCCAGAGAAGGGCCACAAGGATGATCAGAGGGCTGGAGCACCTCTCCTATGGAGACAGACTGAGAGAGTTGGGGCTGTTCAGTCTAGAGAGGAGAGTGCTCTGAAGAGACCTTACTGTAGTCTTCCAGTATCTGAATGGGGCCTCCAAGAAAGCTTGTGAGGGTAAAAAACTTGTGAGGAGTGATAGGACTAGGGGGAATGGAGCAAAAGTGGAAGTGAATAGATTCAGATTGGATATTAGGAAGAAGTTCTTCACCATCAGGGTGGTGAGACACTCGAACAGGTTGCCCAGGGAAGTGGCAGAAGCCCCATCCCTGGAAGTATTTAAGACCAGGCTGGATGGGACTCTGAGCAACCTGATCTAGTGTGAGCTGTCCCTGCCCATGGCAGAGGGTTTGGAACTAGATGATACTTGAGGTGCCTTCCAGCCCTGACAATTCTGTGATTCAATTCTATGATTCTACAATTATAAAAAACTTAAGATGTAAAGTTAACACAGGAAGAAAGGGCACTTAGCTGTTTTTTCTGCTTGCTCACTTTCCCTAGTTGGCCATGCTATGCCTAGTCTTTACAATTAACTTGTACTCTGCCTTCCCGGTGTGAGGGGACAGGTTGGTATAACAGCTTTGCACTATCAGCTTATGTGTAGCAGTGCAGGGTCCTCAGGGAAGTTTGCTCTCAAGGACTCCATGCCTACTGTGTCCTTAGAAACATCCAAAGTATTCTACTACTGTGAAATAATTCCTGTTCCAATGTCTCATTAGCCTTCACCTATTGGCTTTTGTTGGTTTGGTTTTTGGGTTTTTTTTCCTGAATAAATGAAGACTAAATTATTTGGAGGTGAGTTTTCCTGCAGCACAATTGCTGAGCTGGCAACAACTGAGTGTTTCCATAGAGCACGAGATCAACACACTTTGCCAAGAGGGGAGGGAGGGCAGTTTGTTTGATCCACTCCACTGGCTGGTGGAACTTGTGCTCACCACAGAATCAGGCTTTCCATGATTCTGTCCTGGGAGGGGACCAGCACCCATTGCCCCTCAAGCAGCTTTCAGAGTGATTGCCAAGAGTGAAAGCCTCTGAAATGTCTGTTTGCTTTCTGACAGTCCTCACATTGAGCTGTTGTGTCTTATGAAGATATCTGTCCAAAATCATGCCCCAGAGCCATGTTTATTGAAAGAAGTGCAATTCAATTTACCTGCCAAAGCATCTGTGATAGGTCTTCTCTCTGTGGAGTTCAATTACAGAACAATGGTTTATTACTCATTTGTGTATCATTTATGTTACCCCTCTGTGTAACTGCGTGTGTCTTGGATGTAGATATTTGGATTTTCATATGGCTAAAACTTACCCTTTGTGTTAACTTTATAAGCTTGGAATAAACCCAGCACTTTCTCAGAAAGATGAGGTGTAGTGGATAGTAAAGTAGATGTTACATTCATGGTTACTTTGAGCTGTTATAATTGATAATCTATATACTCTATGCATATGAGGTATTTTAATGTGGGTTTGTGAGAATGCCACTTACCATCAGTCTGTAATGCATTATTTAGAGATGATTTTTGGGCTTTTGGTATCTTTATCCCTTTTTTATTTTAAAGTTTGAAAGGACTGAAAGGGAAAGCACCATTTAGCATGGAACTGATTTTACATCAGCTGGGTTTACATGAAGTAGTATCACAGTATTAAAGAATTGGGTTGTCATCTCTGCATTATGTTCTGTAGCCTTGGCTCACTTATTAACCCTTCAGTAACAAACAATTAATTGCTCAGTAAATGGCACAACATGTGAAGAAATAATACCTACAATGTGATTTATATATTTTCCAGCAAAACTACTGAGAACTGGATCATCTGCCTTTGCTCATTGCACTGCAGCACAGGAACAGCCAAAGCATCTGAAAGCAGTGGCCAGTGAGGACACACTGAAAATACATACCCTGGAAAGAAAAGGTACCTCTGCTCCATCAGTCAAACACAAGTCTGACTTGCTCTTAAAACTACTAACACATGTGAGACATACACATCTCGTGCAGGAAAGGAACTGTGGGGCTCTGCAGGTGTGTCCCAGGTTGGGAATTATGGGGTTAAGAAAGTCCTCTTGGGACTTGAAGATTGTTATTCAATCCCACAATTCTGCTATCTCCTCATAAGCTCACGGCAAGGCCATTTCGTTCTCTTCTCCTCCCCCTCCAGCCTTCTGCCGGGCAGGAACTACATTATCGGACAAACATGTAAGGATGGGCCTGGTTGGGGCCTGCAGAGGCTGTGCTTTAGGCCTCTTGGATGGCAGAGGCATGGGGGGGAGGATTGGAGCACTGGGGATGATAGATTTAGTTTTGGGATGGGGAAAAATTCAAGGGGGCTCGCTTATGTATGCTGTATCTGCCTTGTAACTTCTATCTGCAAATTCTCTCCAAATACAATTCTGTGTTTTTTCTCCAATTCGTTTTAGAGCTTTACTCTGTCGGTTTCTTTAAACCCACGACAAGGTGTAATCACTGAAGCCCAGCACAGTTGCCGTACATTCACTGTAGGGAGCAGGGGTGTGCAGCCAAATATATTCAGTCTGGCTCCAGTGGGATATAAACACATTGAGCCAGCAGGACTTCTAAGGGAAGAGGGAAGGGGAGAGTGGGTATAGAAAAGTAATTTTTACAGCTAGTAAGGTTTCCCACTGTGAGTCTGCCTGGAGTAGTGAAGCCACTTACCAACACAAGCATCAGTCCACTGGTTTCTAGAAAGAGATTAGAAGTGGTGGAGAGCAAAATCTATTAGAAATAGTTTTTAACAGCTAGCTCTCCCACAGCAGAAAGATTACAGCCAATCCAATCCCAAGCTTTGGCACACCAGACTTTGAGCCTCCTCAAATGCAGGATGTGTTAAAGATCAACTGCTACAAAGATCAAGTAAAAAACCTGGAAGATGTGGGTTGTGTGGCTCACTATGATGATGCTTTGTCTTGCTCTCTGCCTTGAAGGACAAAGGGTACAGATCTTCTGATGCAACCTACTATGAAGGCTAAAACCAGTTCAGTCTATTTGTTCTCTTTCAGCCTCTAGAAATAGCTGAAAAGCAGAAACCAGGTCTCCATCATGTTCCATGGGTGCCTGGATAGGTTTTTATTAATTAGTATTTATTTTTCCTCCAACTCTGCCACACCCATTTGTCTTATCTCTTTCCAAAGTAATTCATTTTAAACATGTATTTAGCAGAAGGAGGTTAGAAAATACATGTATTGGAAACAAGACTGTTGTCTTTCCTTCTGAGTAAAACAGACTCCAATGCATGCCCTGCATGTTTCACAGGATCAAGGCTTTAATGATGTTGCGTATTATTAGCATTTTGTACTTGTGCTCCTCTGACTCGTGACACATTTTGTGTTTTGGTTTTTTTTCTTATTTCGCTCCATTTCTGGTCTTTTTATCTCGAGGGGCTTATCTTGAGATAAGCACAATCTATGGGGCAAATTGAAATACCACTTGGATGTTTCATGGATTGCATTAAATGCACTAACTGGAAAGTGTTAAGGCAATGGTAGCCTGTTTCACGCAGGACGCTAAGTGGCAGGGTCCTCACACGCAGTATAGCTCAACTTTAAGAGGGGTCATAAGTTCATTCACAGGGTCAAAACTTTAATGCCATCTCCACAGCTTGTGGCACCTACACTGCATAATCTCAGGATATGTTCTGCAGATCTCTGATGCAAAAAGTCCAGGCACACTTGCTGGATGATCCAAATGAGTCAGGCATGGGCGGACTATATTTCAAGCCACTAGCAAGGTCAGCAAGGCTTGCTTTTCATCTCTAGCATGTGGATGGTCCAAAGTACCTACAAGATACACAGTGGAGTTGAAAGCTAACAGTATAGAAGGGAAGTTGAAGAGGTGTATCGCAGAACTTGCTATGCTCTTTACCTCATAGTGCTTTTGGATTTAACAATGCTTCAAAACCTTTCCAGGCTCTTTGTATCAGTTTAGACTCCCTTATGCTGTGATTTTGTTGATTAATCTGCTCAGAACCCAAATGTTAGTGCTCTAAATTATCAAGATATGTGGTGATGAAGAACCAATAGAGTGAGGGTCTCTTGCTTAATGGGACTCAGATGTATGACTACATCATATTTACATTTCTATGAGAAGCAATTAGTGGAGAATCCTTTGCTTAGAAAATGTTAGGAAACCAGCAGTTAAGAGCCATGAAAAAATGTCTGGGAACTCTTGCAGTACAGTTCAGGAAGAAAACCAAGCACAGGGTGTTAGGCGATTCCTGTGCATCATAGTCTGTCATACAAGCTACAACCCCTGTGGACTTTAAGGACATATGGAGTAGGAGGGCTCTGCAGAGGGACCTTGGCAGGAAAAAAAAATGGGCAGAGTTCAACGGCATGAGATTTAACAAGGCTAAGTGCTGAGCTCTGCACTTCGGCCACAACAACCCCATGCAGTGCTACAGACTGGGGACAGAGTAGCTGGAGAGTGGTCAGGAAGAAAGGGACCTGGGGGTACTGGTTGACAGTTGAACATGAGCCAGCAGTGTGCCCAGGTGGCCAAGAAGGCCAATGGCATCCTAGACTGTATGAGGAATAGTGTAGCCAGCAGGAGCAGGGAAGTCATTCTGCCCCTGTACTCAGTGCTGGTTAAGCCACACCTTCAGTACTGTGTCCAGTTCTGAGCCCCTCAATTTAAGAAAGATGTTGAGATGCTTGAATGTGTCCAGAGAAGAACAACGAGGCTGGTGAGGGTGCTGGAGCACAGCCCTGTGAGGAGAGGCTGAGGGAGCTGGGGGTGTTTAGCCTGGAGAAGAGGAAGCTCAGGGGAGACCTTATTGCTGTCTACAACTACCTGAAGGCCGGTTGTAGCCAGGTGGGGATTGGTCTCTTCTCCCAGGCAACCAGTGACAAAACAAAGGGACACAGTCTCAAGATGCTCCAGAAGGAGGTTTAGGCTGGATGTTAGGAAAAATTCTTCACAGAAAGAGTGATGGGCATTGGAATGGGCTGCCCAGGGAGGTGGAGATCAATGTCCCTGGAAATGTTTAAAAAGAGACTGGAAGTGGCGTTGATTAGATGGTGTTGGGTAATAGGCTGGACTTGATGAGCTCGAAGGTCTTTTCCAACCTGGTTTATTCTGTGATTCTGTTATATTTTTTGAGTTCTAAAATCTTTTAACTAACCTGAGTCATTTGCACAGCTGAACAGACTCAAGGTCTCTTAAGTAAATTGGAAATACCTATAATTCTGCAGGAAATTGGGGAACAGTTAGGTAGTCCCAAAGCAGAGGAAGAAATAAAAAGGAGTCATAAAATCTCTGGTCTCAGGGAAAGCTCTGGGTGAAGATGACTTTCTAATAGAATTTTCTAAACTCTTTCAGTCTCACTTGGCTCCTGTCATATGGAAAAATTTTTGAATGGCCAAAGCTAAAGGGTTCTGTTTCAGCATTAATTGCAGGGTTGGGTTTTCTTAACTCTCTTCCCTAGGAAATAACTCACTGATGCTCCATTTGCAATAATTAAATTACAGGCCAATTCTTTTGACTAATGTGACTCAGAAGACACAGGTTAAAATAGCATCTAGAAAATGTACGAACAGCATAAGTTATGAAAAAGAACTTAGGAACTTATCTTGAGGTTCACATTAATCAGAAAGCTGCTACAGAGTCTATAGGCCTGTTATTATAATTTGCTATTTTAAAAATTCTCTGAAGTAATCAGAAAACCAACCAGCTCAACATCCCTAAAGAGAGCTGCTTTCCACCCACCAGCAGAGGCTGACTTCACTGTTGACATAAAAACCATGAAGATCTCAGTCTAGTATTCTGCCATGTAATTGTATCCTTAATTTTGGCCTTGTTGAAAGTCTGCTGGAAAACTGAGCTCTGTGTCCTCATTAGAAGCAATTCATATGTAAATCATGAAGATTTTTATTTTAACTTAAAAAAAAAAAAAGAAAGAAAGAAAGCATCCCTCTGACTTGAATATTCTGTGGGCTCTTGCTCCTCTTGTGGCTCCCATGTGGCTGTGACTCCTGGCAAATCTGTTGCAGAGTAAGAGGGTTGCTTGCCACACTCTTGGCTTCTCTTGCCTAAGCTGCTGGAGAAAGCATCTGTCAAGATACTTTACCTTTTGCCAGCCTCGGTTTAGTCATTAAAAGAATGTGAGATGAAACTATACCATCTTCTACATGCCTGTGCCTGGCATACATCCATGGAAGATGCTTCCCTCCCTTCAGTCAATAGTAGCCATCTAGTTGTCAACTTCACTACATATTGGAAAGCTCAATTTTTGCTCTTTTACATGCAAAGAATAAGCCTGAAATACCAGCATAGCAGTAGTGGAATGACATCCTAGGGCTCAAATGGAATGACTTTGAGAAGACATTACATAAACAACGGTCCAATGTTTTCTGGACCTTTACAAGTGAAACTCATGAAGCAGCAAATGAGGTAACAGCCAAGTACTTGTCTAAGTGCAACTTTGATGAAGTTTGGGCACTTTTTTTTTTTTTTAAATATATTTCTGGAGTTGGAAATGGAAGTGATCATAAGTATGTTATTGAAAGTGTTGACAGCAATTTGAAGGTGTAAAGGAATATTGCATTTTACCATAATTTCTGTGCTTTTGAGTTGGATGAGCTGAGTCCCTTCACACTCTTTACCGTTCCTAAAATATAATGTCTGAGGTATTTGTCTCTAAGAAAGCTGAGTCTTTGTTGCCTCTGAATGAACTATTGCTGAAGGTGTTTGGAGCTTCCTTCTGTCACCTTCTTACTGTAGATACATAAAAATGTAGATGGGTGGAAGTAGGTAGCAGATGAACTTGATTAAAACATCTTTGCAAAACTTGTATATTTTTCTTCTATAAAGAATTCTGTATGGAAAGTTAGCAGGGATAAAAATAAGGGTAGAGTCCAAAGTAATCTGGGAGGCAGGTAACTGTTTATTGTTCGTGAATTGCGCAGATCATTACAAAGAAAATCTTACAGCTGCTAGGAATCTGACCTTGTGCCCAGAAATGTGTAAAAATCACAGCTGGCCCTGTCTGGGCTGGAAATCAGCTTCAAGACTAAAAGAGAAGACTTTATTTCAAGAGCGTATTTAGGTTTAAAAAATAAATAGGGGCTGCACGTTCCAAATGTCATCTGTCAGTTCAATACATGGCAACTGTATACATGTCTTAATGCCAGATTGCTGCTTTGTTAGGCTCCTTGTGGGCTATTGGTAGCTGGCATTATTCTAGCTGGAGCAGCAGAAAGGCAGGAGCACAGAGGCTTCTCATTGCTGCTGCTACTCAGCTACGCAGTGCAGCTCCTCACTGCTTTCAGGGGCAGTAGGAGAGAAAAGAGGGCGCGCAATACGGAAATGTAGGGTGAGATCAACAGGGAGGCACCGTTCCTCAGTGGAGCTTGGCGTGGGACCAGACATTGGTATCTTGGAGCTAGGTTTGTAACTACAGCCTCAGAGCTGCTAGGTGATGGTCTGACATCTGAAATGGACAATAGGAGCACTCTGCAGCTCTGACACAAGGTACAAAGGATTAAAGACTCACCCCACTTGGACTAAGACCTGCAGAAATGAACTGAAAAAAAACTTTCAATACAATGTGGCAAAGTGAGTGAGCACTGAGGAAACACCCACAGCACAGTTAAGATGGGAAAGAGTCAGCTCCTCCACTTACTCCAGCTCCAACCCATTGCAATGCCATTCCCTAACTGCCCTCTGTAGCACAGTGGCACTGCACTGACTCTAAATCTATTGGTAAATCCATAGGTTGAAACTTCTTGGGCTGTAACCGTCCACACCAAAATTGCCAGACCTTTCTGGTGGAAGTGCCCTACATAGTAAGTAATCAAGGCTTTGCTGCGGCACGGCTGAGAGCTTTTAGCCCTCCCCATTGCCACAAGCATTTTGAGCATCCTGATGGAGCTCCCTGACAGGATAAACACATTTAAATACTAAAAAGTGCACAAAATAGGTATAGTTTCAAATGATTAATTCAGGCTGGTGATGCTGCCAGTAGAAGTGCTTAACAGCATGCCTGGAAAGAAGTTGCAGAGCACAAGAAAATTAATTTCTTTTAAAAGCAAGATTTGCTATCTCCAGGATCAAGTTGAGTAATAAGAAGCTGGCCACTACAAAACGGAGAGTTTCACAGAATCACAGAATGTCAGGGGTTGGAAGGGACCTTGAAAGATCATCTAGTCCAACCCCTTGCCAGAGCAGGATCACCTAGTACAGGTCACACAGGAATGTGTCCAGGTGGGTTTTGAATGTCTCCAGAGAAGAAGACTCCACAACCTCTCTGAACAGCCTGTTCCAGTGCTCTGTCACCCTCACAGTGAAAAAGTTTTCCCTTCCATTTACATGGAACCTCCTGTGCTCCAACTTGCACCCATTGCCCCTTGTCCTGTCATTGGACATCACTGACAAGAGCCTGGCTCCATCCTTCTGACAGTTGTCCTTTCTATATTTATAAACATTAATGAGGTCACCTTTCAGTCTCCTCCAAGTAGACACCCAGCTCGCTCAGTTTTTCCTCATAAGGCAGATGTTCCACTCCCTGAATCATCATTGCAGCTCTGTGATGGAATCTTTCAAGCACTTCCCTGAGGTCCTTCTTGAACTGAGTGGCCCTGAACTGGACACAATATTCCAGATGCAGCCTCATTAGGGCAGAGCAGACGGGAAGGAGAACCTCTCTTGACCTACTAGAATCATAGAATCATAGAATGGTCTAGGTTGGAAGGGATCTCCAAAGGTCATCTAGTTCAATCCCTTCTGCAGGCAGCAGGGACATCCTGAACTAGATCAGGTTGCCCAGAGCCCTGTCAAGCCTTACTTTGAATATCTCCATGGATGAGGCCCTAACTGCCTCCCCAGACCACCCGTTCCAGTGTTCCACTAAACTGCACCCTTTCTGATACACCCCAGGATGCCATCAGATGTGCAGAAGCAGATGAAGGACAGCTGAGTAATTTTGTTCCCAGGCTAAACTGACTTCATTCGCTTGTATCACAGCTTTTGGGGAGTTCATGCTGGGATTCAAACCACAGGTAATGTGACCTTCTGCCTTGCTATGCAAAAGCACTCCCACTTGGGAGAGTCTCCCTGCTGAAGGGTGAGTGGCTTAATAAATGGCCTGCTGCATTCAGCACCTTTCTGGGAGGCTTTTAAGAAAGGAAAAAGTGCTGGCACACCCACTGGCACATCTGTGCAGAGGAATGGAAGGGTCTGTTGGGGAGATAGACGCAGAGTTTGCCACAAGGCCAGTTTCCTATGACCTTTCTTCCTGCTCAAACCAGCTGATAGATGAAGTTGTCCAGATTTTTTTTTTCTCCAAGAATAGCAAAGTTTGCAGGGAAATGGTATATGCAAACATGTACTTACTTGTTTTCGTGTGCATTAGGTGTGTGGGAAAAGCTGGTAAGCTTTTGAGCTCTGCGCCCCTGCAGCTGGTTGTTGGAAAGCTTGCCCATTTTTTCCAACTATTATTTGGCTCAATAAAAAATATTGCCTCTCCCTACAGATCTTGTTTCTCTTTCACAATATGGCTGTACAGATAACGGCAGTTGTTTATATTCTCACAAATTAACGTAACTTTTACCTCTCAGACTTCAAAAGAGAAAGCAGGAATTAAAGTCATAGAAGCGTCAATTTTTGTTACATTGCCTCCTTGCATGTGGAGAAAGCTCTGAAAGTTAGAGAAGAGCCACAGCAAACCTTACCTAACATGTAACTGTGAAATCCTGACACCACAAGAATCAGAACCTTATCAGCTGCTCCAAGAGCACTACAATCCAAGTCACACCTTCATTTAGCCTTTCATGAGGACATAACCGGGTGGGTAGATGATGGTAGAGCTGTGGATGTGGTTTATCCTGATCTCAGTCAGTCATTTGACATTGTCTCCCACAGCGTCCTCACAGCTAAACTGAGGCAGTGTGGTCTGGATGATCATGTAGTAAGGTGAATGTAAACCCATCGAAGGAAAGAAGTGAGAGATTGTGGTCAGTGGGACAGAGTCCATCTGGAGGCCTTTATCTAATGGAGTCCCTCAGGGGTCAGTACTGGTACCAGTAGTATTTAATATACTTATCAACAACGAGGATGAGGGCATAGAGTGCATTGTCAGCAAGTTTGCTGATGACACAAAACTGGATGGAGTGGCTGACACACTGGAGGGGTGTGCTGCCATTCAGCAGGACGTAGACAGGCTGGAGAGTTTGGCAGGGAGAAATTTAATGAAGATCAGCAAGGTCAAGTGTAGAGTATTGCACCTGGGAAAGAACAACCCCAGGTGTCAGTATAGGTTGGGGACTGACCTGCTGGAAGGCAGTAAAGAGAAAAAGGACCTGGGGAGGGGAGGTTGACCATGAGCCAGCAATGTCTTCTTGTGGCCAAGAAGGCCAATGCCATTCTGGGGTGTATTAGAAGGGGAGTGGTTAGTAGGTCAAGAGAGGTTCTCCTCCCCCTCTGGTCTGCCCTGGAGAGGCTGCATATGGAATATTGTGTCCAGTTCTGTGCCACTCAGTTCAAGAAGGACTTCGGGGAACTGCTTGAGAGTCCAGTGCAGAGCCACAAGGATGATGGAGTGGAACATCTTCCTTATAAGGAGAAACTAAGGGAGTTGGGGCTCTTTAGCTTGGAGAAGAGACTGGGAGGTGATCTCACCAATGTTTATAAATATGTAAAGGGCGAGTGCCAAGAGGATGGAGCCAGGCTCTTCTTGGTGATGCCCAATGACAGGACAAGGGGCAATGGGTGGAAGCTGAGGCATGGGAAGTGTCATGGAAACATGAGGAAATTTTTTTTTGCTGTGATGGTGACAGAACGATGGAATAGGCTGCCCAGGAAGGTTATGGCATCTCCCTCTCTGGAGATATTTGGGACCCACCTGGATGTGTTTCTGTGTGATCTGGTCTAGGTAATCCTGCTCTGGCAGGGGGGGTTGGTCTGGATGATCTTTAAGGGTCTCTTCCAGCCTGTAACATTCTGTGATTCTGTGATCCATTTCAGAAGCTGTTCCTGCTTTATCCAGCAGCGAGGGCAGCTCCTACAAGTGCCACAGCAACTGAGGCTGGTGAATGTGACCATAACTGAGGTCAGTACATCACTCCTCATCTGGAAAGTAGCAAGTAGTGCAAGCCACTGCCCCTGGGAAGGGCAGAATTCATTCTACCATGCTAAATGCTCTGGTCTAGAGAATCCTTCACTTTATCCCTTTGTTTTAATCACTTAAGTCTTTAAAAAACAAAAGGAAGACACCATATGAAAACATCACTATGGAAACATCACGGGTTCACTTGTACTTGCCTGCCAAGCGACTACCTAAGTTCCACATCCTATTGGATCACTGTTGGCCATCTGCTCTCCTTCAAACTTCTCTGAATTCCATATTTCCCTGAAAAGTTCATTTTTAGAAAGGAGGGAGGAGGAGGCAAGGGGGGAATCCAGCATTCTTGGCTAGCACCACGCTATTGTGAAAAAGGAAGATAAACTCACTTTGGGGCAGCCCCTTAAAAAGATAAAGATCCATGTTTTGCAAAGTAATTTCATAGAAAATACCTCATTTCTAGATGCACTTTGATGATAAGGGTATATCCTGGCAGCCACGAGGCAAAACAAATAAACAGCTGCTTCTAGTACTCTCACACTAATTGTCTTCCTCTCCCCTTCCCTCATTTAGTGTCAAATGTATTTTCTTCTAAAATCTAACAGTTCCTGCCTACACTGGAGCTGTTGGCTGCAGGCTCCTCAGCCTTGCTCCAAATCAAACACAGAAATAGATTTCCTGCCAAGCACCAGGGAAGTTTGAAGACTTTAGCTTTTAAAAATATAATCTTTTTATCAGTGCCCTAAGCCTGCCAGAGGTAATTACGGGCCACGGAGCATTTACATTAATGCATAGGAGCTGCAGCCATTTCAAAAGCTTAATGGAGAAACCCCATAAATGTACACATTGAAAAATAAATTAATTAAATTAAACTGTCATGTAAAGATATCACTTAATTTTGCAGAGCGGAAGGTGCTCTTAATGGGAATGGAATGGATCAGTGAGCATTTCAAAACCCAAAGCTATAATTTAAATTCAGGCTCTCCTCTAAGTCTGCAAGTCACAAGACATATTTATTATAGCCTTGGATTGTCAATCGTAATCGCTTTAGCAGAGACAAAGCCCTGTGTTGTTTTGCTTCCTTGCCCTCTTAGCTGGTTCAATATATTTTGATGTCAGACTATTGACAAGCAAACCAGAGGCTGAAATAAAATGATGTTTGCCTCTGATAAAGTGGCAGAAATGCAGCCCAAGGTAAAGGTAACACTGCAGCCCACACATTTATTTCTTAAGCAGCAAAGGGACAAAATGACGCCAAGCATTTAAACATTTAAAATAGTGAATGTATCTGCTGCTGCTGTTCAGACCTGCTATGCGGCAACCTAGAGACAAACAGATAAAAATAACTGAAAGCGCTGTGGAAATGAATAGCAACATTTATCAGCCACTTCTCTGAGTCTTCCAGGTGGCAGTAACAATTGAAGTTGTTGCTCTTGATGCTAAAGCCAAAGCCTGAGATCTAGGTCCCCAGCAAACAGATGGCAACACTTTTAACCAGGCTGTGCCTCTTTCCAGGTTCTTTATTCCTAGGGTGCCTCTGGCATGGTTTGCTGCAGGATTTTATCTGGTAGCAACTGGAAGTCGAGCCTATGCTTCCATAGCCATAAGCAACCATCTCCTTGATGAATATTGATCCAAGACAAAGTCAGTTATTTTTCTGATATTCTCTTTTCTGTATTCTCCAGCTCTCTCCCTTGTTAAGTTTGTGTTCTGATATGGAGCACTGGAACTGGTCATCTCACCAGGTTGTATCTGTTGTGACTGCCTTTTGCCTTCTTTCAGCCTCTTTGTTGAGCTTAGCCATTGAGATGTTTCTCTGAGCCTGAGCCTAGAGCCCTCAGAACTATTCACATTAAAGTAAATAGTAAACAGAAGAATCTTCTATAACCTTTCTGTAATACAAGAGGTTTTAGCTTGCCGTGCTATTATTCCTGACCATTCTCAAAAGAATTTTCTGGTTTTGTCACCTTCTTCAGTCTCTTTAGGCTTTCACAGAAACTTAAATAAAGTGACAGGTTATCACTGACTCCTATTACAAAATAGTTCTGTTCCAGTTTTAAGGATTGTAGAAGTGGACACAACCTTTAAAGTGTCTTTTTTCTTACTACCAGCAACCTTTCTCCTTATTTATGCAACTCCTACTTTCACACCATCCAAATGTTAACAACATTCTTCTTTGAAAGAAGGCAGTGCAGAAAGAAAGTGTTCTTAGCCCCTCTGCAGAAGACTAAGTGCTGAGAGATTTAAGGTCCTGGTCCAAAACAGTATGTAGGTTCCAACTCCTGCTGACACTGATGTTTGTGACAAGCCAGAAGTCTAACAGCCTCCTTTGATTTGGACTTCAGTGACTTCAAGGTCTAAGAAAATTATGGTCCAGGTGAGAATTGAACATATGTATCTGCACAGATGAAGAGCTATCTTGTATCACCAGCCAAATACCATAACCACAGGTGTGATTGTTTCTTTCCTATAAAGCCATGGCAGTCATAAAAATGATCTTTTCTAAATAGCTTTTCCAGCTTAACTGCCTGCTTCACAACCCTCTGAGCTCTGAAGCGGATGAAATCTACAACACAGCCATAACTTCCTTTTCTTATGGAAAGACTCAGAGTGCTGTAAGTAATGGTAAGGAGAACAGGATAGTCACAGAGGTTAGTTAAAGGGCTTGTGTTGAAGGAACACTATTTCTAAAGTCTGAAAATAGCTATCATCTTTAAAAGCACTTGTTATACCACCTTGTAAAGAGTAAGCAGGTACACAAAATACAAATTCTAAGCTATCTGAAGCAATGATGACAAAGTAATGCTTTTAATGATGTTTAAAAAAAAAACAAAACACACTTTTGAAAGTATTTATTTGAAATATCTAAAAGGTATAATTGTATTCAGTTTTTATAGTCACAGACTTGGATGATGCTCTTTTATATGAAGGAAAAAAAAAAGGGCGTTTCTCAAATTCTCTGAATGTCAGCAGAATAAATTACAGTTTTGTGCTTAAGGTAAGTATCCACTTACGTATGTAATCGAGACTGAACTGCACTTGTATTCTTAATTCATTAGTGGAACTGTAAGGCCCTCTTCTGGTTTGTAAATTACTGCATGGGCAAGCAATGTACATGGAAATGACAAAACCAACCAACACTACAAAAGGATAAATGTCTGAAATGTATTTTCTTTATATTATTACCAATTTAATCCCCTGCCCGCCTCAGTTGCTATAATTTAGTAGCTGAGAACAGCTTCCAACTCCAGCAGAGTTCTTAACAATAAAGCATTTCTTATGGTAATACTCACAAGCGGACAGTCTAAAGAGACTTCTGGAGTTTCTCCACAACTTGGTATGAAGGTGCTGTGCAGCCACATGATGCTTGCTTACACTAAGCAATAGCAGAGACTGAGACACACAGTTCTTTAGATACGCCTGTCTACATTTCTACGCGACTATCTGTTGTGGCTTTAGGACAAACTGTTCTTCCAGACACCAGAGTGTCTTAGGGGAACGGAAGAACATTGTAAATTGTTATTCTATTCTCCTTTCCTGTATCTCCCTATAGAGGAGTTCACCACCAGTTCTCCCTCTTCTCCAAGTGCATGCAGTGACTCTTGGTTTGTGGGGCAGAGTGGCCTTCTACAGCCTTGGGTGGCAAGCTATTCTTTTTACCTATGTCTCTAAGGTCTACCAAGCCTGCTTGGGGTGGGAAGGGGCAGTGAAGCCTGATCTGAGTTCTCCTGAGCCTGCTCTGGGAAGGGCATTGACGCCTGGTAGGCTTGTCCCAGTGCAGGAGGTAGTTTGGCCTAGCTGTTGAGACCTAGTGAGGCCCAGTAGGCCCAGAGGGAGAACTGGGCCGAGGTTGAGTCTGTATATATATATATCCTTTGTGCTCTTATATCTTTTGTACTTTTTGTTACTTTTGTAAATAGTATTTTACATTTAACCTCCAATTCTGTTCTTTAGGGTAAATTCCTTTCTGTACTTTCACTCTGGGCAGCTCGTGGCTCAAACTAGGACACTGTCTGAAAATCTGGCTTATGCTAGAGAGGGTATAAAAATAATGAAGAACTGTTACAATCAATGGTCTTTTCTCAGGTCTTCAAGGACTGCACAATTCCTTACATGCCTTTTGATTAAATATACACACAAAGGCTATGGAAAGTCTTATGAAGGTGACCTTCCAAGAGATTCAATTACTTGCCTAAGTACATATTCAATATTGAAAAACAAGATGTTTCTCCACAAACCAAAGGAAAAAAAATTTCCTGGAATGTGCTGTACAGTATGGCATCATTTTAAAGGGTCCACCTGCCCACAAACAAGTGAACTTGAACCACATATTTTCCTCTTTCTGGAAAGAGCCACTTATTCTTCTGTTCAGTGATGTATGAGAACAAGAAATCATGTACACAGAAACACAGGAATGTGTAGTAAGTAGCCTATTAGTAAAAACTCTGCACAGAACATTAGACAAAGTTTAATTGGACTGTTCATTTTAAAAAAGGATGCTGAAAAAACCTTCATGTATCATTTTTGGTAGGTTTCTGTCTCCTGTCAGAGTAGGACTAGTTACGATGGTCCTTTTTCCGTACTTTTGATTTTGGTGCTGCCAAGAAGAAACAGAAAGGGAGAAAAAACATCAGAAGTGAATTACAGTAATACCAGTGCCAGCATTCTTTTAAATTAGGTTGGAACCAAAATGGATCCATTAATGTAAAACCTACCATTGGGATTTTCTTGCCTGTAGAAAGCTTTTAACAATTCCACTGCTTCTTTAGCACGATAGCCAGAAATGCACTGTTCAAAATAGAATGATGTTCATCAGCACATCAGACAACAATATATTCCATGCTTCACAATAATGCCTTAAGTATAGAGTAATAGTAAACAACTCTACTGTCTATTTCGCTCCAACTTCTTAGGGGTCAGAATCTCTCTTTTACAGGTTGAAAACCTAATATACTTGAAAAATACTAAGATGAGGCTTAATAGACTAAATAATGTGCCTAGTAACTTAAAGTTAGGCAAAAAAAAAAGCTGTTTTAGTAGCTTTTGTAAGATTTCTATGCAATCTCCTATTTCTTTATTAATGTGTTTCCAATTTACTTCGGATACCCCTCGAGCACTTGGAAACATTAAAAGACATACACCTAGGTATTTGTAGATAAGATTTCCATCAGAAAACATTCATCCACACATCTGTTCATTGTTCCTAACAGTCACCTCTCAGACCTTATTAGTCCCTGCAAGAAGTATTTCACCAGGCCATGAACATTAAAGCATTTAAAGTCATTAACACTAAATTAATCTCCACCCACACTACAAACTAATGAATTACACCTATACATGCCACTGCAAGAAACAAAGGAAGCATCTGTAGTAGGGAGAATCTTCTCCCTTTCTGTTTTCTTTTTCTCAGTAAGTAACAAAACTAAATACCACATGCCAAGGTTAGCAAATGAACACTCTTCCAGTACTGATTATACAGAGTAACACAGGTGCTGCTCTCACAAACACCCTGACAGAAAGATGATCAATGTGCTTACACTGGACTGCCAAACTGTATCATGCTGCTGACTGAGATTCTGAGTTGTAAGCCTTTAGTGCTTACTTGCAACACCGAAGTAAATTACTTGTTTTTAATGTGCATTGTATCATGAATGGTTGAGTATGGAAAAGAACTCTTAGAACCCTCAGCAGTATCCTTGTGAATGGCAGGAGCATCACCAACTGCATACAATGTAATAAATACAATGTTATAAATGCCCTCTGTGTGTATGTATAGGTGTGTGGATAACGTTGTAAAGTGTCTGGATTGATGTACACTGTACCTCCATGGAATGCCTGTCCAGCCTATCTTAAATGACAAGGATGCCTTATTCTCCTCACTCCATTCTAGCCCTTCAGTATCTTTACTGGTCAGAGTTTCCTGAAACCTAAACTAAATTTCCTCTACTACTATTGCAGTCTACATTTATTCTGAGATTTGAACTATAATGCATGAAACCTAATATAATGCATTTTACCTCATATATGGACAGACTTGGAGCAAAAAAATACAGTAATTTCCAGTGGCTCAGCTAAAAAACAACAACTTAGTAAGCTGCAGTTACTTGATCTTTATTGATTATGTTTGTGCATTCTGGAATTTAAAACAATTTCCCCCTTATCTCTTCCTGTAGCATATACTTACTGTTCTAAGTATTGCACATCTTTTAAATATATTTAATTCTTATCTTGATCAATGAATATAATTCATTCCTCCACGATGCATGCTTTTAAATATTTTTAAGACTGTTACCAGGCTTTTCCTCACTTTAAGGACATCATTTCTTTACATTATTTTCATGTAAAGTCAGGTTTACTTGACTTCTGATCATCTTTCATCCATGTTCTCTTAAACTGGTGCATAACATTCTTAAAGCATGGTAACAAAACTAGACACAGTACCCTAGCTGAAAAACAAAGGAAAACACTTCATAGCTTACTTTAAATGGTTCTCCTGTGTTTACCATATCATCAGATGAGATACTCAAAATTGAGCCACAGCCTCCAAACCGCTCATTTTGACAGCCATATACAACTCGAGGAATTTATGTTGATGAGTTAAGGCATTAAGTTAAAGTAAAAAGCAAGGAAGAAGTGCAGTAGCTTGATTTGTCATTACATTTCAGTAAAGTGCGATTGTACTTTTCAAACTAAATTAGTTTGCACTACGGTACACAGAATCACAAAATGTTAGGGGCTTGAAGGGACCTTGAAAGCTCATCT
>VWYK01121326.1:0-10421 GCA_013399775.1 Semnornis frantzii
ACTCCCAAACTGTCACAGCATCTCATCAATTTAAAACATAATAATGAGGTGGTATAATAACTAAATATAAGCAGAGCTGAATCTTTTGAGAGATGGATAATACAGCCTGACTTCTGCAGTGGTCTTTGTCAAGAACTGATAAAAGTAATAACTGTAAAGTTCAGTCCTTTGCATAGAAGTATCTTGCTTATCAGTAGCCCGTGAGATAAGCAGACAGCTTCAGCAGGCAAATAGCTTAGTGTTCTCAATTCTAAAATAGAAAAGGAATATGAAAATGGATATGGATCACTTGCCTTCCTTAGTTGAGGCATAGAAGGATTTAGTAATGATTTTCAATTCTAGACTAATGACATTTCTGTTAGTAATTCCTCATTTCCAAATGACTCCTCGAGGTATTTAGCTAAAGGACTTTATTATGGAAGTATTTAGATGGCCTATACCTTTACAGAATTAATTTGAGATTACTGCATGTTGTAAATCTGATAACAAATGAGAACATTTCCATGTATGAAGGTATTGTATGATCTTAGCTTTCTTGACTGAGGGATATGGAAATAGCAGAACCAGGGAATGGTGGGAGCTGGAATGGACCTCTGAGGATCATCTAAGCCAATGCCATTGCTGAAGCAGGTTCACCCAGAGCAGGTTGTGAAGGATGGCATCCAGGCAGATTTTGAATATTGTGAGAAGGAGACTCCACAAAATCTATGGGCAGCCTGTTCAGTTCTTTGTCACCTTCCTAGGAAAAAGTTTCCTTTTGGATTTTTGTAGCATTGATAAGATCCACTCTCAGCTTTCTCCAGGCTAAAAAACAGTCCTAGGTCTTTCAGCCCTTTCTTTTAAGAGAAGTTCTCCAGTCCCCTAATCATCTTCATAGCCCTCTGCTGGGCTCTGCAGTAGTTCCTTGTCTCTCTTGAAATGGATAGTCCAGAATTGGACACAGTAGTGCCAGATATGGCCTTGTTAGGGCAGAGTAGAGGGGTCAGGATAAAACCTCCTTTGACCTGCAGGCCACACTCTTTAATACACCCCAAGACAACCATTGCTCCTCTTGGTCACAAGGTCAAATAGCTGTCTTACAGTCTTATCTAGCAGGATAAGCTGTCTTACTGTCTTATCCAGCAGGATTCCCAGGTCCTTCTCAGGAGAGCTGCTTTCCATCAGGTCAACTCCTAGCCTGGTCTGGCGCATGGGATTATTCCTCCCTAGGTGTGGAACCAGCCACACACTTCAGCTTGTTGAGCTTCATTAGGTTCCTCCCTGCCCAGCTCTCCAGCTGAAAGGCAACAAAACCTTCTGGGGTGTCAGCCACTCCTCCCAGTTCTGTATTAGCAAACTTGCTGGGGGTACACTTGGTTCTCTCATCCAGTTAAATGATGATGTTTCTTTAAGGTGGGGCTGGGGTGGGGAGGAATAATATGGAGACTTCTGAGATTTGGTTTATTTGCTTCAGGAAGTTGCTCTGAAAGAGTAAGAGCTTGCTGGAAAATCAGTCTGAACCGCCTAGAAGCTGGCTGTTTCCAAGTGGATGTGTGTGCACTTGGCCTGTTTTTATGCGGGTAGGCAGGAGAAATGATTCAGCAGATAGAACTGCTGAGTCTAGTTTGCATGGGCATGAAGAGGAGGAAACAAACTTTTCTGGGTAGAATCTCATCTTTAGGCCCCTTCAAGTGGCTTAGTTGCTGTCTATAGGATCCCCTGCTTTATTCTGACACTGAGGAAAAAACATGGTGAGAAAATCAAGCTTGTCATCAGTAGGAATCTGTGTAAATAAAGAAGTAGGTAATGGCTACAGTAATTATATTCCAGTGTTGATGGATGTGGACAACGTATGAGAACTTCTTCACTAACAAATTATGGAAAAATTCTATCTGGAATCATGTTTATTGGATTCAACTTGACAAAACTTACTTTTATGCTTTGTCTCGTGTTCTGTACTTGATGGAGATAATCTTGATTTACAAAACTTTTATCTTCTGGAACTTTTGTCAAGGGGAGACACTAACTGCTTTAAAGTATGTCAAGTGTCTCAGTTGAAGCATCTATGATGATGTAAGGAAGTACAATCCTATATCTTAGTCTTTTGGTCTATTTTGAAGTAGACAGGAAAGCTGCCAGGTGAAGCTTTAGCATGCAGTCAGGTGTATAAACATTTAAATAACCCTCACATCTCTCTCTTGTTATTTTACAGTTGTTTAATAATACTGCATGATACGCATCAGTGTTTGACATCCTTATGCTCAAGTTTCCCAGTCATCCTCATGGCTCTCCACTGGACTCTCTCCTGAATTGGGGAGCCCAAAACTGGACACAGTATTCCAGATATGGACTCACCAGGGCAGAGTAGAGAGGAAGAAGAACCTCCCTTGATCTGCTTGTCATACTTTTCTTAATGCCCCATCATAATTGGATGGCAGCACAGCTTAATGGGGTGTCAGCCACCACCATCCCCATGGAGGTCATACATGTTGTGTTCTGGAAGAATCTTGATTATAAAATGTTCTGAGTTTCTCAGCTAAGTAGTATTTCAGTACTGAATTTACCTAAGCTATGAAATTGTTAAATATTTGAATTGCATGCAGTTAAATTTGTATTTTGTTCAATATTTGAATTCCTTGCAGTGAAGTTAGTGTTTTTGCATGCAATTCAAATATTGAAGTTAGCATTTTAATTCTTATCTTTGTTTTGACTGGAAATTTTAATGCTCTTCATAGAGCATGGCCATAATTTTATGTGCTTGTTAGGTGGCTGTGCTGATCTAAATATCTGGAGGGGGGGAAAGTTGATTGAGCTTTTAGTTCTGCATTCCTTTGGAGCTTTATGGTTTAATTTCCTTATTTTAAAGACCAATTAAAAAAAAAAAAAAGCTTTTCAGAGCAGGCAGTCTTCCAGAACCAGTGTTTAAAAGGACTGGATGATTAATGGTGCTCTATTAGCTCCTTCCTCTCTGAGACCTCTACTTGAATTTCCACCTGTGAGACGTGTACACGAGTTCAGCTGCTTGCCTGTGAGCCTGTAGTAAAGACAGGTTGGAATTGGCACAGGTTTGGTTTAATAAGTAGATAATGAGCAGTTCTAGTTGCTGAGCTATGCTTTATGCTGCACTAAGTGTGGAAGTACTGGAGAAAGAGGTTACTGGCATTGAAAACTTGGTGTCTCTCGCAGTGTAAGTTGGAATCTTGCGTATGAAGGAGAAAGGCTTAACTTAATACAAAATATCTAATGGTTTCTGTGACGATAAATGGAGAAATCCTCACTAACCCCCTGAGGATTGTATACAGAGTGATTTCTCCATTTCCTCTGTAACGGGTGGTTTGGTCACCTAAGGTCCTGGAAATGCTGGGGCTTTGTTTTTCCTAGGAGGCAGATTGTGCTATGACTTGAGCTGGTTGCAGTTGAGCAGCAAAAGCACATTCAAGTCAGTTTGAATGTACTGTGAGGGGAATGTCATCTGAGCCTGGCAGCTCAGTTTGACTGGTTCTGTCAAGTACTGGATTGTCTGAAGTGCTGGAACATCTGATGGCAATGATAACATACAGATGCTAGACTTTTCTCTTTCCCATATTGATTTATGGTATGTTACCAGAATTTGCTGACTCCTTGACTATGATTTGTATGTGAAAACCGTGTAAATAAAGATAAGACTCTAATAATCGCCTCTGGGGCTTGTAGCATTCTTGGCTAAAGGCGTGTTTGCAGCTGTGCTTCAGAAATGGGTCTGTGTTAGTTGTGCTTTTGTAGCTGCCTCCGTGAGTGGTGTGGACTCAGCCTGTGTGCTTTGAACTGAGCCCTGCAGGACTTCACAGTCTAGTTTTGGCAGGCCTGGACCAAGAGCTGGACTGCTGTGTCAGGAGGTGTTAGTACAAGAATTAATAGCTTTCCACTTCTAGCAGTAAGGACTATTGTGAACTCATTGCCCTGCGTTCATTGGTTTCCACTTCAGAAGATTAAAATGCTTTATGAATGGAAGTCTTGAAAAGATAATTACCTGATTCTCCAGTATGATGTCAGGGTCTCAGTGGCTGCTTGCTCAGACATGAAGGAACTGTCACCCACAGAGGTGAAGGTTAGCAGCATGGGAGACATTTCCAGCTTGAGGCTGGAGGAAAATAGACTACTTTTGACGCTTCAGTATTTCCCATTTCAGGTACACTTTTGACCATGCCTTTTCAATGGCAAAATCCTTGGAAGGAGAGGAAAGTACTAATCACTCTGCTTGGATTTCTGGAAGATGGTCAGTTAGCAACCGATGAAAGTGGCTTGAGAGATGCGAAGAAAATAGCTGGAATTATTTGGACATGCTGAAATTCTGTTACCAAGGTCACTTTCTCCAACTGCTGTTTTGGATGGAAGGCCTGTGGAGGTTTCAGCAAATAGTAACACTTAAAATGTGGATAGTCTTTATGTCACTTAATGGACTTCAGTTTAGTGGTCCAGTGAAGAGTCATGAGTATGATGAGAGGGCTGGAGCACCTCTCCTATGAGGACAGGCTGAGAGAGTTTGGGTTATTCAGTCTGGAGAGAAGAGTTCAAGGAGACCTTATTGTGGGCTACAAGAAAGGTGGGGAGGGACTTTTTCAGGTAGTGATAGGACTGGGGGAAATGGATCCAAGCTAGAGGAGGGGAAATTTAGATTAGACTTTAGGAAGAAGTTCTTCACTGTAAGGGTGGTGAGACTGGAGCAGGTTGCCCAGGGAGGTGGTGGAAGCCTCATCCGTGGATGTTTTTAGGACCAGGCTGGATGTGGCTCTGAGCAACCAGATCTAGTGTGAGGTGTGGCAGGGGCTTGGAACTAGGTGATCCTTGAGGTGCCTTCCAACCCTCACAATTCTGTGATTCAATGATTACTGGGAGAGAGGAAATGAAGCCAGTGAAGCTGAAGCATTGAAACTGTATTTGGTGTTAAGCCTTAAGTTACACATTAATTAAATTTTCCAAGTACATAAATAATCTGTAAAGACGGTATGATGAACTCTATGCATGAGGCTGTTGGTTTGCAGATGTCTGTTGCTTGGCTCTATCTGTTGCAGTAAATTAAATGCTGTCTTTCCATAGCAGACTTAAAATTGATCAGGCACTGTCTGCAAAAGTCTGTTTTGAGTCTTAGATGTTTAAAAGGTAAGAGTTAGTGAGTAAATGATAACCACTTGCCTGCAGTTTGATGTTCTGCTCTGTGTTATGCATGGTGGAGGGAGGGAACTACCAGGATGAGGCTGTTGGTTTTCCATAAACTGTGGTGCCTTTGTCTCTTCTTCTCAATGTCTCTGTTTTAGTGCCTAAAGGAAATGTGGCACACCTGGGATCCAGCCACTATAGCCTGAAGTCTCTCCTCAGATCTGAAACTTAAATGCTGAATGTTTTACTGGTTGAACACTTCTGTAGAAGCCCCCTGCTTCTAGAGTTCTTTCATGATTAAGGTTGAGATACAATATTGACATTGGAAAAATGCCTTAGATTAGCCTGTTAATGAGAGGAGGTCCTGTACACACACAACCCTGGTTACTGTGTTATCAGTGGGTGGTGGTGAAGGGAGACACTGAGTAGCCTGACTTGACTCATGTGAGCTTGATGCCATGCCAAAGCAGTCAGGTTGCTCCTGCAGCAGGTTGAAGGCCCTGTCTCTTGCTGCTATCATCTTGAACTGCCTGTAGGACCTCACCTGGCTAGAGATCATAAAATCATAGAATGGTTTGGGTTGGAAGGGACCTCCAAAGGTCATCTAGACCAACTCCCCTGCAGTTGGCAGGAACATCCTTAACTAGATCAGCTTGCTCAGAGCCTTGTCCAACCTGACCTTGAGGGTTTCCAGGGATGGGCCTCAACTGTCTCCCTGGGCAATCTGTGCCAGTGTTGCACCACCCTCATGGTGCAGAACTTGTTCCCAACATACAATCTAAATCTGCCCTTCTCTCAACCCAAACCATTTCTCCTCATTCTGTCGCTCCAGGCCTTTGGAAACAGTCCTGTAGCTGCCTTGTAGCCCCTTTCAGGTAGTGGCAGGCTGCTCTTAGGTGTCCATGGAGCTACCTTTTCTCCAGGCTGAACAATCCCAGCTCCCTTAGCCTGTCCTCATAACAGAGGTGTTCCAGCCCCCTCACCTTCATGGCCCTCTTCTGGAACTGCTCCATCAGGTCCATGTCCTTGAGCTGAGGGCTTCATATCTGGATATGAAATGTCTTCAGTCTTCTTTTGAGTGTTCCCTTCATTTCTTATCTCTAACACCCTCCTTTGTCTCTGCACATTTCCAATGAGGTTTTGGAAGAGCTGAAGTTACCAGGTAGTGTGCCCATGTGTGAGAATTCCAGACTTGCACAATGCATTGCTTTAATCTGTTGAAATGAGTAATTCACACAACTCTGAGCTGAAACAAGCTACCTATTGTTCAGACTGATACTCCACAATTGGGATCTTTATATACACTACTACTTCTTTAGTATACTCTTTGTCCACTCTTTTCCCCCCTCTCCTTGAGGATGTGGCTACCTAGAGAACAATTCATCAGAGTGTTTTGTGTCTTATTGCTTTAGTTGTTACATTCTAGAAAGCCAGAGGAAAAGGTTCCAAGCCAGGGTAGGAAAAAATTTCAAGTCAGGAAAGGGGTAAATATTTTTCTATGAGCTGATCTGTTCCCACAGCTTACTAAGATCTTGTCAAGCCTCTGGTATGAGTTCTTAAAACTAGAATATTTTTAGTAGTCTGTAGTTCAACAGCAAATCACTGAGCTCAGCCTTAGAGTATCTGGGTGAAACTAAGCAGTGTTATGCATGAGGGCAGACTAAATGCTCACAGTAGCTCTGGACTTTGAGCTGTGCTCATGTTCACAGATCACAGTCAAATGTTGTCTTAGCTCCTAAAATTTCAGAGAAATGTTTGCAGCTGCTGCAGAACAGCTGTTTAAGTGGGCATTGACTCTGGAGGAAACGTCTCAACTCTTGTCAGAATTGCTGTTTTGTTTCTGTTCTTTAGAGTTGGGACTCTGGACCTCTTCATTCCTTCTAGCATGTAATTACTAAGCATCAATTTGGTAACCAGAGTTTTGTTTCCTGTCTTCCTGAGTAAGGAAATAACTTAAGTACTTGAACACCTTTGAATCACCAAAATGTTAATTCCTACTGTTTTAATCACCATTGTCCTTTCTACTTATCTGTGTTTGATGATAGCATCTCTGAGCTTGGGAGTCAAATGGATTTGGGTGAGAGATCCTGAGATTGCTGTCACTTCTTGATGCCCTCAAGCAACCACTGCTGCCTGAAACATTTTGAAATGAGTCTCAAACTTTGCAGAGCTAATTATTCTCCAAGGCAAGTCCTATGTGGTATAACCGAAAGGAGACCTCCTGAAAGAGCAGGTGGCTGTTGATTTCTTCAAGTTAATTGCCCAGTAGGAAAAGTTCAAACTTGTGTCTGGCTGCTTAGCCAAGAAGTTGGCTGCTGAATGTTCCAAACCTACCTTGATGTGTTCCTGTGACCTACTCTGGATGCTCCTGCTCTGGCAGGTGGGTTGGACTGGATGATCTTTCAAGATTCTTTCTGACTCCTAACATGCAGCCATTCAACAGCTTGTGAGGGCTTAATATGTTCGTGGAGCAGAACAATATCAGCGATGAGTTGTCCTGCCGCTTCTGCCAGGATGCACTTAGCACAAATCCTTGAAGATGAAAGCAGATGTATGAATACGAATTTTGGAGGTTTACTCCCATGTTTAACCTATCTTGCTGCATCAGTATCATGGGGGAGCTGAAGAAGTGGTCTTGGGAGTAGCTGCATACTAGTTCAGTTTGGGTTTCATGCCAGTCCATTGGTGTGGAAAGGTATGTATGGCATGCATTATTGATGTTAGGGAGAAGTTCTTCAGCATGAGGGTGGTGAAACCCTGGAAGGGGTTTCCCAGGGAGATGATGGAAGTCTCATCCCTGGAGGTGTTTAAGGCCAGGCTGGATTGAGGCCTTGAGCACCCTGGGCTAGTGGGAGGTGTCCCTGCCTATGGCAGGGGGTTGGAACTGGCTGATCCTTGTGGTTCCTTCCAACCCTGACTGATTCTAGGATGTTGTGGTGATACTATAGATCTGTGAGGGAAGGGAATAAGCAGGAGCTTTGTGAAAGTTGAGGTGGAAGGTAAAGAAGTGGGCCAAGGAAGAAAATGCCAAGCAAGAGGAGGTGACCACATAACCTGAAGTGACAAAAACTGGTGTGAATGTGCAGGCTTTGGAACAACTGCTGCTGTCTTCCTTCCCCCCCCCACCCCCAAAAGAGTGCTGATGCATGCCCAAAAGCTGCATGTTTAAAGCTAGCAGAACAAAGTCCCTTCCCCAGTGCAAAGCTGGAGGGACTGGAATCAGTTTTAAGAACTGTGGCTCTAATTATGATCCCATTTCTTTTATGCTTTTGATGTTCCAAAAACATGTTGGCTTGATTTGTCAGTCCACTTATTAACCACTTTAACCAGAGTTAACTACTAAGCAGATAAACTGTGTTTTGAGCCTTAATTATTGCCTGCACCATGGTGGTTGGTACCTGACTGGTGCTGGGTAGCAAGTATAAAAACTGCCTGTTGTAACCTGCATGATTTGTACCAATAGGGAAGGGAAAGAATCTACTGTGGAGATGTTAACTGATAGAGAAATGGAACTTTGTTGGTTTTCTTGGTATAGATATTTTTGTTCATTGATTTGCTTGTACAAATGAGTACTGTGCTGGAAAGCTGTTCATTATGCCTGCAGGCTACATGTCCTACTTTCCAAGGTATATGAATTTAGGGGCAAGGAGTAAAACAAAATTAGCTTGGAAATAACTCTTGAGTAGGTCAAGGCAGGGAAAAAAATATCCAATAATCTCAGCGCCGAAACATTGGGTTGTAAACTCTTCATAAGGTGGCTGTGCCAGGTAATTTCTCTGACAGACTAAACCCTAGTCATGCAAATGACTTTTTGAATGACTGTAGTGGCTTAGTAGTTTTGCTTCCCATACCAAACAACTTGCCTCACTAGGACAGCCTATAGATGAGTGTTCTGCTAGGTTTCTCCACTGACACTGGTTTGACAGTCTTTCCACTTCTGTTCCTCTTTTGGTAGGTGCAGCTCAACCAGCATCTTCTTCTAACATACCTCAGCAATTCCAAAACTACTTGCAAATTTGAAATGTTTGAGTGGAACATCTGAAATTGTTGTAATGAATATTTTAAAAACCCCAACAATACTAATTCACAGATTGAGGATGTTTTCCAACCCAATGCAAAGGTCACCTTGTCCAACCTCCCTGCAGCCAGCACTGACACCTCCCAACTGGATCAGGCTGCTGAGGGACACACACAGTCTGATTTTGAATGTCTCCAGGCATGGGGCCTTACCCATGCCCCAGGGCAGCCTATTCCAGCACTTCACCACTCTCATTGTAAAGAACTTTTCCTTATGTCCAACCTAAATCCATGCTGCTTCAGTCTCAAACCATTGTCCCTTGTCCTGTCCCCACAAGCCCTTCCACACAGTCCTTCCCCGGCCTTCTTAGTTCCCCTTCAGATACTGAAATGTAGCTCTAAGGTCTCCCTGGAACCTTCTCTCCCTCCAGGCTGAACAGTCCCAATTCTTTCATCCTGTCTTCATAGCAGATATGCTCCATTCCTCCAGTTATCCTGGTGACCTTCCTCTGGACCTGCTCCATCAGGTCCATGTCCTTCCTGTGTTGAGGTCTCCAGAGCTGGATGGAGATGCCCAGGTGAGGTCTCCCCAGAGCAAAGTGCCAGAATCACCTCTCTTGACCTCCTGCCCATGCTTCTTTTGATGCAGCCCAGGCTGTCATTGGCCTTCTGGGCTGCAACTGCTCATTGTTGGCTCATGTTCAGCTTCTCGTTCACCAGCACCCCCAAGTCCTTTTCTTCAGGGCTGCTCTCATGCAGTCCAACCTATCACCCAGCCCTAACCAGTCAACCAGACCGTGGCACTAAGTGCCCCATCCAGTCTCTTCTTCAACACCTCCAGGGATGGAGACTCCACCACCTCCCTGGGCAGCCCATTCCAATGCTGACCACTCTCTCTGTGAACACCTTCCTCCTAGCATTGAGCCTAGACATCCCCCAGCCTCTATTGGTATCAGATTACTCCAACCCAGGTGTAGGACCTTACATGCTTTGCCTTATTGAACCTCTTGAGATTTCGGCGCAGGTCCCTCTGGATGTCATCCTGTCCTTCAGACTTGTCAACTACACCACTCAGCTTGGTATCATCAGTAGATTTGCTGAGAGTGCAGCAGACCTGAGGCTTCTAAAGTCAGCACATTCTCCCCAAAGAAATAACTGTGGAGAAATCATCAGCTTACTTTTGAAGATAATTGCCTCTTAGTTATTTCACAGTAATTTTTTTTGTGCACTTTTGGGTGAGGAGTCTTTTCCATAGTATCCTGGAGGTTTTATTTGGGGGGGGGGGGGGG
>VWYK01121326.1:10483-23057 GCA_013399775.1 Semnornis frantzii
ATTATTTGTGTGCTTTGAAGCGATTTAAATAATTAATGACCAATAATAGTCACAGTAAAAGTACTCTTACCGCATCCATTGTAGATAAAGACTTCTGCTGAGGGGTAAGGAATGATTTAAAACAGAACTGGATCCCCATGCACTAAGCAATATCTTTGGAGGAGGGAGGAAGAAGGTACATGAAAAGTTGTTCAAATGGATCTCAAAGGAAAAATACTCCAGGCTGCCAGCAAAATCTGCTCAGCTTTTGGTAACAAAACAAACCCACAAACCATTCCCCCAAACAAAACCAGTAACCCCTTGCATGCATTCTCTCTGCCCCTCACAGAAAACTTGCAGAACCACCCATCCAAACCAGAACTGATTTGAGTGGAAGATTCTTACTAATTATTTTTTTTTCCTCTCTTAATCTTGCAGCTGATTGCAATGCTGTTCTTAAAGCTCTACAGCCCATTTTTCAGGAGCAGGGAATGACAGAAACAGTCCATAACTGGGAAGAACATGGTTATTTAGCAACCTACATCCAAAAAAATGGCAGGTGAGTGGCTTTCCTTCCTTTTACATCGTGTCCTCTCTGTCCTCCCTTACAAATACTTCTTTCTCCCTGTGTTGGATCTCCTTCTGAGTTGCAGGCAGGGCAAACTGTTAATTTTTTAGCAACTAAAATCAGAATAGTGTGATAATCTTGTCAGTATCGTCTTGCAGTTTGGATCTCACATAGCTGGGTTGGTCACCCTGGGCTGTATTGATGCAATAGCACTGTGTGGTGTCTTGATGCCAGGGCCAGCCCTTCCAGATGCCAAACAGCTCGAGTCAGTTAAATGTATTTGTGATTCTTCTGATGATTGAGTGTGCCTAAATATGCCCAAGTCTGACGTTTAGCATGTGAGTGCTGAAAGCTTTCTGTGCTTTTAAACACTTCAAAATAGTTGGTCAGTGCTACCTTTTTACAAAACAGAGCTGTGCAGAGGTCAGGTTAGAGGCAAATTCCAACAGCAATGCATTTGCCCAGGATCCAGTTTTCCTGCTAGATAGGTCAGTTCTGTTTCTGTCATGAGACAACTGGTAACTTAGACTTACACAGTTCTCGTGTGTTAGCCACCTTAAGACACCCAGGAAATAGCAGTCAACACATTTAAGTTTCTTTAGCTTAATTCCAGTCTTGAAGATGCTCTCAGTGCTGAGGTGTTTGTGAAAGACATGAACAGGCTTTTTACTGCTGCAGCACCATTTTTTGTCTCTTTCTGAGAGGGCAAATCAATCACCCTCCATTTGTGCTTTTCAGCAGTCAGATGCAGAAATTCCTTCTCCGTGTAAATATGCAGGTGCCGCAACCTGTTTTTCCTTGTTCTCTACCATGCGTACTGTGCTTCACCATCTGCATCACTAACACAACCATGCAAGGGCTTTCCAACAGACAGGTGGTTAACTCTCAAAGTTTCACTTGATTTTAATATCAAATTGTTGTTACCAGCTTAATGTTAAACTGTGTGCAAGTGTTGTTGGTCCAAAACTGCATTTGCTAATGGAAGTTCTTAACCTGTATCAAGTAAGCTTTCAGAGTTCTGAAGCAATACAGGTCTGAGCTGAACTTCTAAGAGGAACTATCCAGGAGAGCATCTGAATGAGCTGCAGCCTCAAAACTGAAGAATGGAGAACAAAAATGTACAGAAGAGCCAAATATTGAGGGGAGTGTTTGCTTTGCACCAGGAAAAAATACCTACATGCAATGTTAAGTGTAAATTAATAAAGAATGGTTATTGCCCCACATTAAATACTGCATTGGGGAACAGTAGCACATGCAGGAGGACTTTCTGTGAGTTCTGGGAGCTCAACAGTTTCGTCTTCTGGTGTGTTCAGATCAATTAAGTATGTGCTACTTGAAAGGCAACCTTAAAGCATTTTTCTGTTAATGCTAGTTGATCACAGGGTGTTAGGAGTTGAATCTTTGAGTCTAACCCCACTAGCCTGGGTTGCTCAAGGCTTCACCCAGCCTGGCCTTGAACACCTCCAGGGAGGGGGCATCCATGACCTCCCTGGGCAACCTGTGCCAGTGTCTCACCACTCTCACTGGGAGGAATTTCTTGATGCTCTCCAGTGTAAAGCTGCCCTACTTAAGCTGCAGTCCATTCCCTCTTGTTCTGTCACAATGCATGAATTGGTGCTGTATATGAGTAGGGGTTTTGTGTATATGGACAAACACTTTTTTTAACCAGCCAAAGGTGAGTGAGCAAATGCAAGATGAGAATGCACAGCTTATGTAACCAGCTGGGTACTAATCCCATGAGAAATGTTTCAGATGATACAGAGTGTAGGCACTATTTAACAACCTATTACTAAAGTCTTCGGGGATAACCCTAGTAGCTTGCAGGCTCCCTCATGCTACAGGTTGAAATGTGGGCACTGCTGGTGACAATCCCTGACAAAAGATACTGAGTGAAGAGCCCAGTGGAGGGTCGTGGCTGTTGAACAAATTGAAGCTGATGTGGGGATAAAACTGTGCTTTCCTCTTGTCATTACCAAAGCAACAGAGCCTTACCCTCCTTTGTCTGAAGCTAAGCAAGCAGAAGTCACATGAGGCAGCTCTACCTGGTCCATTTACTTTGTGATTCACTCTGACAAATGAACTTCTCTCAATTAGTTCGTCTGAAAACCTTTACTAATGGGGTTGTCAATACAAGACTCTAGAACTGGGTGGGAAATAGCTGACTTGAGCCACTCCTCCCTGTCTATAGTGGTGGGGATGCATACATGCCTCTGCTGGTTGAGTCAGGAGCTCTGAGTTTGAGTCCCAGCAGTCATGAGTTTTGTATTTTCAAGGTCACCTTAAGCAGCATGTTTTTGCTGAAGCATCAGTTACAGAATCACAATATCCTGGGAATGGAAAGAGACCTCAAAAGCTCAATCTGCTCCTAGAGCAAGTCACTCAGGAACACATCCAGGCAGGTCTTGAGTATCTCCAGAGAAGGAGACTCCACACCTGCCCTGGGCAGTCTGTTTCACTGTTCTGTCATACAGGGGAAAAAATTCCTCATGTTTCCAAGGACCATCCTCTGCCTCAGCTTCCACCCCTTGTCCTGGCATTGGGCTCTATCTTCCTGGTACTCACTCTCCACATCTTTATCAACATGAATGAGTTCACCTCTCAGGATCTACTTCTCTAAGCAACACACCCCCAGCTTCCTCAGGCTCTCATCATACAAGAGCTGTTCCACTCCCTTCAGCATTTTTGTGGCTCTGTGCTGCACTCTCAAGCAGTTCTATGTCCCTCTTGAATTGGGTGCAGTTCTACAGGTGTGGCCTCAGCTGGACAGAGTAGAGGGGCAGGAGAACCTCTCTGGACCTACTCACCACAGTCCTTGTAATGCACCCCAGAATGGCATTGCCCCTCCTGGCCACCAGAGCACATTGCTACCTCATGGGCAACCTCCCATCCACTAGGATGCCCAAATAATTTTCTCCTTTCCTGCCTTCCAACAAGTCAGTCTCCAACCTATCCTGCTCCCTGGCGTTGTTCTTTCCCAGATGCCAGACTCTACCCTTGCCCTTGTTGAATGTCATTCAATTTCTTCCTGCCCAATCCTCCAACCTGGCTAAGTGTGGCCGAATGGCAGCACAGCCTTCTGCTGTTGCAGCCACTTAACCCAGCTTGGTGTCATCTGCACTGCCCTCATCCAGGTCATTGATGAATACATTGAACACAACTGGTCCCAGTACTGACCCTTGTGGGACCCCACTAGTCACTGGCCTCCAACTAGACTCTATCTCATTGACCACAGCTCTCTGGCTTCTTTCTTTCAACCAGTTCCCAGTCCACCTCACTCCCTCATCATCCAGACCACACTGCTTAAGTTTAGCCAGAAGGATGCTGTGGGCGACACAGAACCACAGAATTAAAAAGGTTGGAAAAGGTCTGTTGAGATCAAGTCCCACGTAACACCTTCTAATTAACTAAACCATATGAAATGCTCTACTGAAATCAAGATAAACCACATCCACTGCTCTACCATCATCTCTCCACCTGGTTATGGTCTCATAAAAGGCTCTCAGGTTGGTCAAAACCATGTTGACTGCTCCTAATGACCCCATTGTCCTTGATATGTCTAAGGACAGCACTGAGGATAAGTTGCCCCATTACCTTTCTGGGGATGGAGGAGTTACTCAGGATAAGACTGGGCAGTTAATTTTAAAGAGAAGTCTTTTTCTCTCTTCAATCACAGAATCAACTAGGTTGGAAAAGGCCTTTGAGATCCTCAAGTCCAACCTAACACCACCTAATTAACTAACCCATGGCACCATCTCCTTTTAAACACCTCCAGGGATGGTGACTCTACCACTTCCCTGGGCAGCCCATTCCAATGCCAGTCACTCTCTCTGGCAAGAACTTCTTCCTAACATCCAGCCTGAACCTGCCCTGGCACAGCTTGAGTCTGTGTCCCTTCCTTCTGTCCCTGGGTATCTGGCAGAAAAGCCCAACCCCACCTGGCTACAATCTCCCTTCAGGTAGGTGTAGACAGCAATGAGGTCTGCCCTGAGCCTCCTCTTCTCCCAGCTGCACACCCCCAGCTCCCTCAGCCTGTCTTCACAGGGCTGTGCTCCAGGCCCCTCACCAGCCTTGCTGCCCTTTTCTGGACACCTTCCAACACCTCAACATCATTCTTAAATGAAGGGACCCAGAACTGGACACAAGACTCCAGGTGTGACCTAACCATCACTGAGTACATGATGAGTATGTGATGCTTTGTGCAGAGTCATAGGGCCCAGCAAATTTTAACAGATTAAAAGTTATTAAATCTATGGTGGGGAGAACATGAAAAACTAACCTTTGGGAATTGAGTGTCTTCTCAAATAATGCTATATTTTGATAGCATCACTGCTTGTGACCAAGTAATCTGATACTGCCTACAACCAGCAGGGTTTTTCAGGTTCTTTATGCATCCAGCTCCCTCTTTGTCAGGTTCTATCTGAAAAGAGTCTTTAGAGATCCACAAAACCTGAAACTTGAAGTCATTCTCTCTACAGAAGAAGGTCTGTTAGTAAAAGCTTTGCCCTTCCCTATACACATCCATTCTGTGTCTGAATTCTTGTTTAGGGAAATGTAATCCTGCTGGCATTTGACTTCACTGCTCACAACAGTGCAAGATTTATCCAGTTGAAGGTGGTTTGTGTGTCACTAAGGAGGTGAGGAATGTTAACAGCATGGAGGGAGGGGTCTATTTGCTTTATTCTGTTAGTTTTTTCCTAACCACTCTGTGCTAGGCAGCATATTTTAAAGGAGGATGATGAGCATTCCTCAGCTCTTTGTTTCAGGCTGAAGTGTTTATTCATGTAGCTACCTAGAAGACAAAAATGGATGAAGATTTAGAAGCACTTCCTAAGTATCAGCAACAGTTTGGAAGTCCAATAGCTTTCATTTGGTTTAATTACCTTGTTTTGTTTTAAAAAAAAAAAAAAAAGAACAACAGTAGTGCTATAGTGGATGAACTGGGATTGCTTAATTTCTTAAGGTCTTTTAAACAGTCTGTAATTAAGATAAAGAATATTAAAAAAAAAGCATATACTTCTTTTGGGGCTTTCCTCCTATAAGCAGGTCTTTGTTTCCTCCCTCATGAGTAATTGGACAGGTGTTTTTATTGGCAAACTGGCTTTTAAAATGCTATTTTAGAGTGACTCAACTTGTCAGCAGATAAAACCTTCAGTGGCTAAAGAGAGGTTTGTGTGTACCTCTCTGTTTAATTTTAGGGTGCAGTGGTGGGAAATCCTTTCCTGTGTGGGGTTGCAGGATTTCTTACTTAGTGGAAGTAACTAAGGTAGGATACATATTTTGGTTCAGAATGTGTTGATCTCTCTGCTTCTGGTGCCTTCCATATCCTCCACTTCAAATAGTTTCATTTGTGCAGTTGGGGTTTAGTTTTTGACATTCGGTGTTCCCTGTTGTTCAGGTGGCAAGATGGATGAGGGGGAATAGATTGAAGCTTGAGGAGGGCAGATTTAGACTGGAGATTAGAAAGAAATTCTTTGAAGTCCCTTCCAACCTAAACCATTCTATAAGATGCAGGACTCAAAACAAGATGCAGCATTCTGAATTGTTTCTGTAGTTGAGAGTTTACCTTCAAGCAGCCACAAAAAGCTTGAGCATTACCCTAGGAGACCTGGCAATAATGCAAGAGGTGCAGCAACAAGTGGCTTGTTAGTGGGAACTGCTTTTCACATGTAGATTTCATTTCCTAAAAGAAAAGGTCCCTCACTGAGCTCTTTCTGCTTGCTGCCTTTATCAGAGTGCATGCAAGCACACTGCATGCAAGCACTCACCAGAGGTGTGTCAAACATCTCATTTTGAAAACAGAGCTTAGCTTGTCAGACAAAGTGCAAGAGGGTAGACTTTTCAGAGAAAACTTATTTTCCAGATGCTTTTTTTTTTTTTCCTTTCTCATTATTTGGGTTGTGAAGTCAACTTCTGGATGTATTTTCATAGGTAGAAAAACTGTATCATGGTTCTTAAAGTTTTCCTCCAGATGTTATGAGCTGCTGCTGAAAACCATAAAATGGTTTGGGTTGGAAGGCACCTCCAAAGGTCATCTAGTCCAACCTCCCTGGAGTCAGCAGGGACATCCTCCACTAGATCAGCTTGCTCAGAGCTACGTTGAGTCTGAGACCCCATTCCTGGAGACCCCATACCTCCATGAGCAGCCTGTTGCAATGTTCCACCACCCTCATGGTGCAGAACTTGTTCTTAAGATCTAACCTAAATCTGCTCTTCTCTCATTTCAAATCATTGTGCCTTGTCCTATCACTGCAGGCCTTTGCAAACAGTGCCTCTGCAGCCTTCTTGTAGGCCTCCTCCAGGTACTGGCAGGCTGCTCTTAGGTCTCCGCAGAGCCTTCTCTTCTCCATACTGAACACCCCCAGCTCCCTCAGCCTGCCCTTGTAGCAGAGGTGTTCCAGCCCCCAGTCATTTTTATGGCCCTCCTCAACCTGCTCTGTCAGGTCTGTGTCCTTCCTGTGTTGAGGGCTCCAGAGCTGGTTGTAGCACTGCAGGTGAGGTCTCACCAGAGCAGAGCAAAGTGGCCCTTTCTTGACCATTTCTTTCCACACTTTTCTTGCTGCAGCCCAGGACACCATGTGCATGTTGGCTCACTCCCAGCTTTGCATCCTCTGGAACTCCCAAGTACTTGCAGGGCTTCCCAATCCTTTTCTATCACCTTGTCCCCCAGCCTGGATTGATAATGAAGATTGCTCCTTCTTAGGTACAGGACCTCACACTTTGCCTTATTGAAACTCATGAGATTCTCCTCAGTCCACCTCTCTGGCCTGTTGAGGTCCCTCTGGATAGCACCCTTCCCATCCTTCAGACTTATCAACCACTCAGCTTGGTATCATCTGCAAGCTTGCTGAGGGTGCCCTCAATCCTGCTGTCTGTATTATTGAAGATATTGAACAACACTGGTCCCAGTACAGACCCTTGAGGGGCACCCTTTGTCACTCATCTTCACCTGGACATTGAGCCATTGACAATTACCCTTTGGATGTGATCATTCAACCACTTCCTTGTTCACTGGACAGTCCACCCGTCAAATCCAGACCTCTCCAGCCCAGAGAAAAACATTCCCATGCAGTCTGCCAAGCAGTGAAGTGTAAATACCAAAACCCAGCATAGTCCTGGTTCTCTTATGATTTGAACTAATGAATCTTCTGTAGGTTCAGCCTTGGCTTGCTGCTGTTGCCTTAATCTGGTGGCATTTTTGAATGGACTTTTGTGCTGTTTGCTGTGTGTAAATCTTCAGAGGCATTTTAGCTGCTTTGGGTGTTAATTTCCAACCAAGTGACTTTTAACCAAGGTGCAATTGACCTGGAGCTGTCTCAACTTTTTTGAGGATTCAGAATTTCATTTCAGGTTGGTTAACCATTCTGAGATTATCAACCAGATACTCAGAAGGTGAATTTTTGCTTCACTACACTGTTGCAACCCCTTTGCCTTGTATCCTGCAAGCCCCATCCCCGTCTTGCAGGTGTCAGGATTCTGCTCTTTTGGTTGGGGTAACAATTTGACTAAGTAAATGGTAGTTCTGCAGTGTCTCTCTATTGTAATGCTATCATACCACTTAAGGTAAGTCTGAAGTTGTGTCGTTGTGCTTTCCAGAGCCATCCTCCTCTTTGCCTCTCACCCAAACCAGACCCGAAAGCAAAGGCTGTAACATCCCCTATGAGGAATTAGTTTACGCAGTCAGTGGGCAAGTGAAGCCAACATCAACTGTCAAATCTTATGCCAACTATGATGCCTGTTGGAAAGGAATTTGAAAGGCAGCTTGGGTCGTGGAGTGGTCACTGTTGTTTATGTAAAGAGCAAGCCCTGAAATACGGGAATAAACTGATAAAAAGTTTTCCCTGGTAGTGCAAATATTCCTGGTACTGTGCCATGTTGCAGAGAGCTTGATAAGAAAGCTGTCCTGTGAACAGTGCTGTCTGCAGTGCTGCAGCTCTGAGGGCCTGAAGCAGCTCTATGAACTTCACCAGAAATGTCCCTTTCACTGTTTGTGACTGTGTCCTGCTGGAGTGACCACTGCTTCTATCTAGTAAGCTCTGCTCTTCTGTCTCTCCTTTTACAAATAAACAAAAAACCCAAACAACACCACCAACAAAAATTTCTTTTGGGAGTCTTGTGAAAAAGCTGTTTATTCATTGAGCTGTGTTCAGCTCTGGAACACAGGAAGGTTGTGGGCCTGAAAGTGTGTCTAGAGGAGGGCTACAAAAATGATCAGAGAGCTGGAACACCTCTGCTTTGAGACTAAGCTGAGGGAGCTGGGGGTATTCAGCAAGGAGAAGAAAAGGCCCCAGGGAGATCTAAGAGCAACCGGCCAGTACCTGCAGGGGGCTACAGGAAGGCTGCAGAGGGACTGTTTGCAAAGTCCTGCAGTGGTAGGATTAGGTCAATGGTTTGAAGCTGGAGAAGAGCAGGTTTAGATTGGCTGTTTGGAACAAGCTCTGCATCATGAGGATGGCGGAACACAGTCATGGGTTGCCCAGGACGGTAGTTGAGGCCACATCCCTGGAGACCTTTGAGGTGTGGCTGGACAAAGCTCTGAGCAAGCTGATCTAGTGGAGATTCTCAGTGTTGTACTAATGAACTCCTGAATCCCCTACTTTCTTTGCATGGTTCTTCTGTTCCCATCCCCTCCTCCGCACTCTATTTTCAATGTATGCTTCTCTTTTCTTCCTTTATGTAATCCCTTTGTAGCTTTTCTGTTTGTTTTTTATCGTCTCCCCTCCCCAGTATGGCAAAAACGCCACCTCTGCTACTCTGGTTTTATTTTCTCTTGTCCTTCTGCCTTATCTTTCACTTGTTACAAGGTCTTGAAGGTCATTTCTTTCTACCCGAGGCACAGTATGGTGAAACCTTGCTCTTTGGTCTGTAATTATTCCTGTAATGAACACAACGTCCAGTAGTAGTTCTGTCTGCCTTGCATCTGTATTCATCAATGAGGATTTGCTGCTGTGGTTTCTTTGGGCAAAGCTGTGATTTGCTCGGGGGGAGTTACTGCTTCGCTCTCCTAAATTGTTACTCAGCTTGGAGTGGCAACTCTGGGTAGTTGCTATAAAGATTTTTAAGATACGGGGGTAGAAAAGCGAGTGTCCTGTTTTCTTGAGGCTTTCTTTCAGTTCAAACCAAGCCCAACACAGCACATCTGCTTAAGCTGACCTTCTTCAAAGGGCTGTAACTAGTACGGAGTAAGTTTTCCATTCACGCCATAGTTATTCTGGTTTAAACACCCTGTTTCACTGCCTTGCTGATTTGATTAGCTGTGTAGTGGCTGGCATGCTCTTGCAGTGCTGCTGCTTAGTGACTTGCAGGAGAAGATTTGAGCTGGCACTGCCAACAGTTACAAATGACTCAGAAAAGAAGCTCATGTTCCAATTTTAATACAGCTTCAGATTTTCTTTCCTCACACAACTTTTAATTTTTGATAAGAAAACCTCTGTCTGTCACTTTTATTTTGTAGTTTTGCCAATTTGAGGATTCACCCTCATGGATTGGTCTTGGTGGATCTGCAGAGCTGCAATGATCACATGAAAGGAAGAGAGGAAGTTGATAAGGTATGGGTGGTGCTTACCAGACTGCACAAGGAACTCCATTTGTGGCCAAAGGTTTTCAGAGCTGGCTGAAACCTGAATGCTTACAGATGAGGAGTAGTAACACCTAGAGTAGTTACATAGGTGTAGGGGTGCACAGGTGTGCACACAACTCTCTTTTGTATGTTCTGGGTCTAATGCTCTCTGCTGTAAAAACATAGCAACCTTAACAAGGGCTTAGGTCTCTTTAGGTACCCAGGCCAGCGAGAATGGGTGCTTAACACACAACCTAGTGTGTGACTGGTTTTTGCTTTCTCTGAGTATTGAGGTTCCCCATCTCTCAAACTTCTTCACCACAGGAATTGTTTTGCTGCCATTTAAGCATCAGAAGAGCCTAATGCAGTCGAACAAGGCTGCTGATGGCCCTCAGGGGTCCCCTCCTACAGCTCTGCCCTGGACAAAATTAACTTCTCTTGGTCCAGCAGTAACATAACTTGGGAGCCCAGGCAGTTCCTGGTGTTCTTCAGCTTTTGGAGGTCTTAGCAGCCGCGTCCAGCCCAGTGAGGGGTTGGGAAAAAGCCCATGAACCCTTAAGGTTGATTTGCTGATTCCCTTTTACTGTGCCAAGTTGGGGGCAGTGGTTTGAAACTGGAACAGGGTAAATTTAGGTTGGACATTAGGAGGAAGCTCTTTACAATGCGAGTGGTGAAATACTGAAGCAGACTGCCCAGGGATGTGGGTGAGTTTCTGTCTTTGGAGACATGCAAGATCAGACTGGATGTGGCCCTGGACAGCCCGGTCTGGTTGGAGGTGTCCTTGTTGAGTGAAGGGGAGTTGAACAAGGTGACCTTTGAAGGTCGCTTCCACAACCCAGTGCAATCTGTGAATTGGATGTTGCAGGGAAATAGGGCACTGCATTTGCAGGAATTAAACCTTGCAGGGTTCCATCTTCCCTCTTTGGCTGTACTTGAGAGTTCTGATGTTATCCTAGAGGACAGCAGAAGGCAATGATGACAGCTGCTACAATGCATATGTTCTTGTTAGTAATGGGGTTAAGACAGCCAGCTAACTATCCCTAGGCTTGTAATGTTCCATTTCAAAGCCTTTCAGTGCAGGTGCTGTGTTTTACTGCCCTCTGAACAGCCTACTTTAACAGATATTTTACATTAAATGGTCACCTATAAATTCCACCTCTCTTGTTTGCTGTTTCATTTTTTTTTCAGCTTCTAAACAAAGTAGAGGAAAGAATGAAAGAATTATTCCATGGTAATATAAAAAGAGTGAAAAGGTAAGTTTGCACATTTGCTCTGCATGGCACTTGTTTCTGTAGTTGCTGAAAAGAAGCAAACTAAACTTTTGCTCTCCTGTAATGAATAGCCCTGGTGTATGACTTTATGTACATGGGGTTTTCAAGTTATTTTATTGCAGAATTGAAGGTACCATGAGGTTTTTAATATCATAGAGTCATAGCATGGCTAAAGTTGGAAGGGACCTCAGAGATCATCTACTCTAACCCCTACTTCTCACTTAGATTTGGTTGCTTAAGGCTGCATCCAGCCTGCCTTAGGAACACCTTCAGGGAGGGAGGCATCCGCAAAGTTGTTCCTGCCTGGTTTTGTTCTTGACTAGTGTGTAGCTGCTCGCCCTGTGCTGCCATCCTGTGGCGCTCTGAGGGCAAGGAATGTTTCTGAAGTAATAGAATCATAGAATGGTTTATAGGTTGGAAGGGACCTCGAATATCATCTAGTTCCAAGTCCCTGCCATAGGCAGGGACACCTTCCCCTAGAACAGGTCGTTCAAGGCCTCATCCAGCCTCACCTTGAACATCTCCAGGGAGGAAACAGCCACAACCTCCCTGGGCAACCTGTGCCAGAGTCTCACCACCCTCACTGCAAACAACTTCTTCCTAACATCCAGTTTAAATCTCCCCTCTGCCAGTTTAAACCCATTACTCCTCATCCTCTTGTTACAAGACCTTATCAATAGTTCCTCCCTAGCCCTCCTGTAGACCCCCTTCAGATACTGGAAATCTTCCTTGATGATCACTGTTGAGTTTAGAAGCTGCTCTGTCTTCTGTCCTCTTCTCTGGACTAAACTCTGCAACATTATCTGATATGAGTATGGAAAATCTGAAGTCTCTGCCTGCACATTTTGATCATTCATTGCCATGGCAATGAGTTTGACTTGACAAGTGAAGCACTGATTTGAACCAAGATACTTCTATGTGCAATTAAAACCAGCCAAAACCAAACAGCCTTCCCCTAAAACAAGAAGACCACTAGAATCAAACCACAAACACACAGAAAAACAACCAACCAAAAACCAAACAAACCAACCTCCTCCATCCCCACTCCCCCAAAAAAATCCCACAAAGGAAAAAAACGAACCCAACCCAAAACTCTATAACCAACCAAGAAAAAAAAAGTCAAAAAAACCTCCAAGTCATCCCATAGGGAAAAAAAAGTCCAAACCAACCCCGAACTCCTCAACCAACCAAAAAAAAAAA
>VWYK01121327.1:9300-27126 GCA_013399775.1 Semnornis frantzii
GAAACTTACACTGCTCTGTGATAAAATAGGAGAAAAATATCAGCAAAAAAAAGTTCACCTTCACAAACAGTGCTGCAGTTTAAAGATCCTATGGACAACTTCAAACATTTGAAGTTTTACAGTATAAAAGGTCATTTTGACTAAGGGTGACAGTTCTTGAAATCTTGACAGATGTGACTTTTTGAATGAAAGGATATTTTGTTTCTTGATGGATTTGAAAGTTCCATTTTTTTCAAGGCCAATGTTTCATATTTATTCAAAAGAAGCTACTACAGATAGGTCAGTTTGATTGCTGTGCTTTTATCTCTACAGATCGAGTTGGATTATGACAGAATTTACAAGTGCAATAGATCATATGTTTCAGTTTTATATAATGGGGAATTTTCTTATTAATACTATGACCAACATATTTGAGGATGATCTTGTGGATAGGTTTTTAATCATAGAGAGTATTTAAGGGTGAAGTGATCTGGTGGAGGCCTTCTGAGTAAGTTCCATAAAAGGTAGAAAGAAGATACTGAAAGACTCAGGTTGTGGGGTTCGGTTTTTTTGTTTTGTTTGTTTTAAAGATTGCATTGTGCCCTGATGTGTGAAGAGCACTGTTAGGGGAATATGAAAGTCTCTCCTTGTCCCAAAGAAGACATTTCTACACTCGTTGCCATGCAAATCACGAACAATGCTTCCATTTCAGGGAGGCTAAGCAGCCCTGGTTTTGGCTAGGCTAAGATAGGGTGTTTGTAGACACCTAATTCCTCTTGTAGTAGTGCCAAAAGAGGGCTCCTAGAGTTAAAAAAAAGAAAAGCTAATTACTTTTTCATATAGACAATAAAGGCCTAAGTGCTCTTTCCAGCAAAAAAAGCTAGCCGGAGAGGGATAGGGAACAGGTAACACTTGCAGGCTTTTGCTACAAGTCTTGTGTTGAGTGAGTGGTGTGTTTTGTTTTTTTGTTTTTTTTTCCTGGAAGGCATACCTGTGGCCTAGGTGTCAGGCAGATGCCTCTCTCTAAGTTGGTCTAGTCATGTGTCTTCTGAACTTCGAGTTTCCTGGCGTAGCAAGCATGGAGCTGAAATGCGGTGCAGCCATGGATCCTAGAGTTCACCTGAGCTTATTCCTTTTTGAAAGGAATGTAGCCACAATGAAAGGTTGCTGTGTGATTTACTGTTAAAAGTACTGTTAAATTTACTCTGTGCAGAGAGAGAAACAAAAGTTCCTAAAACAGGTATAGCTGCAGTGAAGTCAGAATTATCAGAAGTATCAAGAGGAGATTCTGAGAGACAGGTCACGTTTCCTAAGCCGTATCTGTCTGTGTGGCTTTGGAAGACTGGAGAGTGATAGGGAAATTAAGGGCACTATATATACAAGTACTAAGTATACCCTCTCTGCCCAGTTATGTTTATGCTACTTCCTCATAAAATACTTTTAAAAATCTGATAATATTCTCTTTCCCTTTCCTGGTTGCAGCTCAAGATGTTTGAAAAAGTTAAAAAACTAGACTGTGTTAGATTGCTTTAAGCTGATGCAAGGGCAGACTGCTGCCAGGAAGGATGATGATACATGACTCTGTCCTTTCCCTTATGCTGGCATTATTTTGTGTGCAGCTGTGTATTAAGATGAAGCTAAAATTTGCTCTGGGTTTTTCTAAGCTTTATTTTCATCCTTGTTTCACAGCATCCCTTTGTGTCCAAACACAGGCAGCTTTGGCTGGGAATAAGACAAAGCCGAGTTCTTAGCAGCAGCATGTATCCTAGATACATTTCAAATAACTGCAGCTTTAGGTTCTGCTTGATCTCTGACCTATACTAAACAGACTGCTGATTCTTTTTCTATGGCCATTCTGCCTGACCATCCCTCTAGGTAATTTTTAAATTTTGTTTTACTAGTTCTGTGTTTCTTCATGACTTCATGCAGCTGTAGGTAATGTAAGACTCAGTTAAGTGGTTGGTTTTAAACAGCTCTATTTTGAGGCGTTCCTTTGTTTGACTTCAAGAAGGGAAGTTTGATAGCTGGTGGAACTGCTAAAGTTACAATCTTATGCTTAAGACATTTACAGCCTTGGCTATACTTCTAGAGTCTTCTGCCATAAAAATTGCAGCTGGCTAGCCACTTCCTTTGAGTTATAAAAAAAATATCTAAGCCTCTCTTTCCATCAATACTAATATATATGCTCTTGCCTCTGGGTTTTGGTGGCAAAAAATTTGCTGCATTACTAGCAACAGATGTGCGGTTTGGAATGGACAGAAGAAGGGAGTAAGTGAAATCCGGTGCCAAGGGATTTGGTTAAATGTCAGTAATTATTTCTTGCCCGAAAAAGATGTTTCTGTCAGTGTGATTCTGCCAGTAACTAATATCTAGAGCTTAGGAGTTTGAGTTGGCAAGAAACACTTTCTGAATCTGAATTTGTAGGAATTTCTTGAGCTATGCTGATGTAAATCAAATGTCAGATGTTGCAGGCAGAAAGAGTAATGGCTCACAGCCCCTATTGTCCTTGATTTATTCCAGTTTGAGTAAGGTTGTTCTCATGAATGTTTGTACATTTGATCTAATGAAAATGAATGATTCATCTGTTTGGAAAATTTAAGTAGGCTGGCTGGCTGAGTCTGGAAATGGCTGATGTATAAAACGCATCTTGGGACCATCTTTTGAGTGCTACATAGTGGCTTGCGAATTGCAAATGTACTTCATTCTGCTAATGGCTTGAAAAGAGATGGATGAAAGATCAGTCACACTTCTGTAATACCTAACATGCATTCAGTTCACAAAGAACACTTCAGACTGAAGTATTAGGTTTGAGAACTGAAGTACTTTTTATTCCTTACTTCACTACAGCTAAAAACCAGCTGTTCAGTATCAGAGACCCATAGATTTATGGATCTTGTACACTGCAAAGATGGACCACCAAGTCCCTGTACATCTCATGTATATTGAGCTAGTTCATGTCGCAGAATTCATTAGAAGCTTTTAAATAGCATGTGACTGCCCTTTGCCAGTATAGGCATAAAAAGACAAAAAGCTGCTGAAGATGTAACTGTCTTCTGGAGAAGGCTAAAAAGGATTTCATGGACACAGCTGGGAATCTTCTGCTTTGGAGGCTTTAATGTAGTCAGTGGCCTAAGCTGGATTGTAAGAACCTTAGTAGGGGATATAATTAAGATTTCTTACTTTCTTGGGCTGAAGAGTATTGTCCTGCCTGTCTGCCAGGGGTCACTTGGAATGCTTTCAATTGAGAAAGTAAGGATTACAAATTCTTTGGTAATTGTGGGCTGTTTATCAAGGATGTGCAAATCACAGCTAGTGATGCTGTTTATTTGCATGCTTGTGTTTGTTTAAAGTTTTCTTTGCAGCTTTCTTTTTGAATCCAAAACTTTTTTAAAAGGCATCAGTTTTTCCTATGTTTATAAGTGAACATTCAGGCTGTTTTCATCCACTTTATCTGAGCCTAATAGGAATTAATCCTAAACTCTGTCAACAACTGAAATATCGTTTCTTAAACAGAAATTTCAGATTTGGGAGCAAATCTAATACAGCTATTCAATAGTGAATAGCTAGTAAAGTGATCTAAGCATAAATTAATACACAAACCAATGTGAATACTGTGACCACTGATCAGGGTGGTTTTTTTCTAGAAAGTAAATCCTGGCTTGCTTTTTCACATTGCCTTCAGTTCACAAGGGTACCTTTTTAAAGTGTGAGTTCCGTAAATTCACAGAATCACAGAATTAACCAGGTTGGGAAAGACCTTCGAGTCCAACTTATCACCCAACACCTTCTAATTAACTAAACCACGGCACTAAGCGCCTCATCCAGTCTCCTTTTAAACACCTCCAGGGACAGGGACTACACCTCCCCGGGCAGCCCATTCCAGTGCAGTCACTCTTGCTGTGAAGAACTTCTTAAGGTCCAGCCTAAACCTGCCCTAGTGCAGCTTGAGGCAGTGTCCTCTTGTTCTGTCACTGGGTGTCTGGGAGAAGAGACCAACCCCCACCTGGCCACAACCTCCCTTCAGGTAGTTGTAGAGAGCCATAAGGTCTCCCCTGAACCTCCTCATCTCCAGGCTTAACGCTCTGAGCTCCCTCAGCCTCTCCTCATAGGGCTGTGCTCCAGCACCCTCACCAGCCTTGTTGCCCTTCTCTGGACATGCTCAAGCATCTCAACATCATTCTTGAATTGAGGAGCCCAGAACTAGACACAGTACTCAAGGTGTGGCCTAACCAGTGCTGAGTACAGGGACAGGATGACTTCCCTGTGACTTCCCACACTATTCCTGATGCAGGCTAGGATGCCATTAACCTTCTTGGCCACCTGGGCACACTGCTAATACAGAAATCTGGCAGTCATTCTGTATGGTTTTTATGGTAGGGTTAGAATGCTTTAAATGATCTAAAACACCTTTCTGCTTGAAAAGAAGGATGAAACTCAACCTTAAAGATGAAGCTTACTTAATGTTCAGGGTAATCACTTCTGTAGCTCTAAGCATGTAAACTAGTCTACTGTTTTTCAAGCAGAGCCTCCCTTGAACAGAGCTATAAGGCTGCTATAAGGTAGAGGTATTGTGCTGTTAATTGGTAAACACTTCTTGATGACTGCAGTATTCAAGATAATACTTTAATACTTCCGCTTTGAGAATTATATTCCAGTGACTGTCACTGGAAATTTATTGCTAAGACAGTGCTCTGCAGTAGCCTGGACTAGATCTTTAGTGAGAAACTTGTGAAGAAATGTGGAAAAGGTATTAAATACTTTTTTTTTCAATCTCAAAATTGGCTCTGTTCAGTTCCATGACACAATGCTCCTATAGCCCAAAAAAATCCTTTAAGGTAAAAGTTATGTAAATATTTTTACATAAGCAAGATACCTGCCTGTTCTTCCTTAGTGGTGTAACTGCTATATTAAAAAAAAGTCCTTGTTTTGGTGGGGTTTTTGCTGCAAATAGAAAACAATGCAGGGAACTGTGGTCATGTTTTTCTTCTGTTTTTTGTTTTGTTGTTTTTTTTTTTTACAGGGTAACTTACAGCTGCTGCAGAGCTGCCTGGCAGTGTTAAATGGTGACACATAAGCTACGCTCCGTCCTCCCACTAACAAGGGCTGCCCACCTCTGGATTTTGTTTTCATGACTTTAAATAGGCATTTACAGTTCCTGGAGAAAACAGTTGACAAAGTGCATATAAGCCACCTCCTTTCAAAAGAATTAAGCCCAACACCTGAAAGTAGCTCCAGACTATATGAAGCAACAGCATACATGTTATACATACATATTCGTGTTTATTTAATCATTATGCTTTCATTGTTCAGAAACCAATGCTCTGGTTTTGTGAAAATAGCCAATATAATTATGTTCATGTTATGAATACTACGATACGCTACCAATCTCATTTACCTTTGTAAAGTTCACCACTTCTCAAGTTCACCGTTTGGAGCACACCGTTCAAATGGCCTAAATATTACCATTAGATATTAGTATATTGTTACTATAATGGCATTGTATACACTGTCTTAGTTTTGTTTTGTTGGTTTTTTTTTCATGTACTGATATCAAGAAACTTAAATCTTTTTTTCAATTGTGAACATTTCTTAGAAATTTTTGAGAACTTTGTGTAACCTTTATAACTATGATTTAAAAAGAAAAGCAAATGCATTAGTATGTTTGCCTTAACTTGTAGACTAATCCAATTATTGTAAAATAAACCATGAAATTGATGATTTTTCTAAAATTATGCAGACATTGTATCATCTGTAAGCTTAATATTTTCTAGTAAATCGATCAGTTAGCTTTTTCTCTATTTGTCCTATAAAACCATTGAGTGTTGGATTGGTCTGACACTACTCACCCAGTAATTTTTCACTTGCATTCTCAGGTTTATCTGTTTGCCTGTCTGTTCGTCTGTGACTTTCCTATCCAATGCACTTAAATTGTTTTGAGCTTGGTGGTTGACTTTGCAATTTCTTTGGCAGAAGTGCTTTTCAGAGAACTTTTTTGGGTTTCTTTCCAAAAGGGGAAAAAAATAAAGGGAGATCAGAAAATACATCAAATATCAGTGAAAGGTAGTAATACTGCCCCACTTTCATACAGAGGAGAAGCTTTGCTTTGGGAAAAAAGTAAAGGTATCCCAAATAAAGGAGTGCCTGAAAAGGATCTCGTTCTGCTTGCTGGACTTAAACCTTATGAATCCACTTTTATTCGTTGTATTGCTTTGTCTCTTCTACTTGAACCACAAAACTCTTCCAAGAGGTGCTGTTCTATTGTGTAATTTCAGGATGTCATAAAATTAGGCTTTACTTGATTAATTGCTCTTCACAGTAGGATTGCTGCTTTATACGGGTTTGTAGAGCTTCAGTGGAGCAGCTGAAGTTTCGGTGAATGGGATATTTGGAGATACAGGCCAATGTAAGTCAATGCTTCTGTGATTACAGGCTCCCTGTACTGCTGCAGAGGTGTGTGGGTTTGGTCGTTTTTCCTCTAAGAGGGTGACTTGCACAGGGCAGCATCCCTACACTGCTGTCTGGTGCATCGGAACATTTCAAAGGCAGAGGTTTCTTAGCTGAGCACGCTGTTTGCATCGTGTGTTGAGTTGCACACACATAGCCTCCCTCAGGCTTTGATTACCACTGCCCAACGGCTTGCAGCAACTCATCTCCTGTATGTAACACGTTCCAGCAATGGCTCCTACAGTAATATTGCGCTGTTGTTCATCTTGCAGATGTAACAGCTATAATTCCTAAGGAACTCGTCTAAAAATAGACTACAAGGCACAAAGATTACAATGTATATACAGCTAACAACACTGTAAATATTTTAAGTAGGATGTGAGAACAGTTTTTAGATTAGTCCTCGGTGTGCGGTATTACTAGTTCATTAAATTTTTTTCAAGCCTGTTGGTATTGGATGTGTCTCTTAAAGCTCTAACTCCCGCCTGTGGAGCTGTGCAGATCGGTGATAACCTAACCCGAAGACTTGCAGCTCCGAGGGCAGAGAACATTCCGGGCGGCCGAGTCCCACCTCGGCGTCAGGTGGGGCGGGGCCACTGCCCTCTGTCCCTCTCGATGGGCTGAGCCGCGCTAGGGGCGGGAGGCGCGCGGCCGCCGGAAGCCGGCGCTGCGACCGGAAGTGGGGGAGCTGCTCTGCCTGCAGTAGTGCGCAGGTCGCTCGGTGCCGCCATGAGCCGGTTGCGGGAGGAGGACGATCCGTACGTGGTGGAGGAGCCCAGCGACGAGGAGCGAGCGCTCAGCAGGTGCTGGAGGGCCCCGCTGCGGGCAGGCCCGGGGCGGTTTGTGGCTGCCGGTTTGTGGCTGCCTTCTCTGGGGTGGTAGAACCGATGGACCTCCGTCACCCACCGCTCCCCGTCGTTACTTGGCGTCTTCTGACCGGGGTCTGAGGAGGCCCGGTGGGGCGGTGGGACCGGGTGCTGTCTGCGGGCGGCGAGGCCGTGAGGCCCTTGTGATCGGCGCATCAAAGAAACTTAAGTTTCTAACCCTTCTAATGCTAGTGTGTAAAAGCAGAGCTGCAGCCACTCAACTGAAGCTTCTTTACATTAAAAACATAGGTTCGATACCAAGAAGCTAATAATTTTTAACAAATACGTTTCCTATAAATACGAGTAAGTGTGCCCACACGATTCCGATCTTCATTCTCTGAGTGGCCGAGTCGGTGTTTCCAGCCATTTATCATAATTGAGTGTGTAACACTTAATATTGTAGCTCAGAAGATGAGGTGGATGTGCTCTTACACGGCACTCCTGACCAGAAGCGTAAGCTGATACGGGAGTGCTTGACTGGCGAAAGCGAGTCTTCCAGTGACGATGAGTTCCAAAAGGAAATGGAAGCAGAACTCACCACTACCATGAGGACTATGGAAGGCAAATGGAAATCGCCAGAAACAGGTAAATTTAATAACTGCTTGCATATGAAATCGTGAACTAAGTGGTGTCCAGTTAGGGTGTGAAGTTTATTATTATTGTGACTGGAGATATGTCTGGTGACAGTCATCTGCCGTTTGAAGCCTACAGAAAATTTTTAAGGGGATGATTGCTTCAGCAGAAATGGTCACCAGGTGCCATTTCAGTGAATGTCACATGTTTAAGCTTTAAGATTTTGGATTTGGTGTTTCTGAACTGATTTCCTGCTTTAATATGCTTTCTTTTTATTTGAACAGTCCCATTCCTCCCATATCTCTTCGTTCTTAAGTCGTTCTTTCACATATATTTAGAAGTATTTTAAGGAGGTTGCACTGCTTGCACTTTGTGCTGGGTCTCGATCAAGATACCTTCCCTTCTTGAAGAAAAGAATAGGAGATTGAAATCCCAAATCATTTGGTGGAAAAGTTCAGGAAAAAATGTTAATCCCTTCTTCCCTTGCCTGCTTATAATTGTTGCATCAAACAGCAAAACTATTAAGATGTGTGTGTTGTGGAGTTGGTGTACTGTGGGTCCAAGAGATGGATCGCTTTGGCATTTAGGAGCATGGACTCTTTTTACCTCTTACAAAACACTTAATGAAGTGCTCTCAATTTCCTGGAGAGTCAGTATGTTCCCTTTTAATGTGGAGGCTTCACTCCGTTCAATGGGTTTATTTGGTTTATCTGTGTTAGTGGACAAAGCTGAGGTTTAGGTTTTGGTTGTGCAGTTAGGAAGATGTAATGCTGTTTTTACCACATCTGTCCACAGAGTGGGATTTTTGGTGCAGACTAACTGTGACACATCTACGTAGCAATTAATCTAGCTCTTTTTAGAACTTCTGTGGCCCTGAAATTCTGGGGTATTTTCTTAGTGAACTTTACTGTAATCAAAGATTGTGAAACTGTGTGCTATACCTGCATTTTTTTCATGTGACAGCCATCTGCGGAGTGTCTGAGACTGGATTATGTAGGGAAGGGGCAGGTGTGATCACATTTAACCTGATGTCCTCTATGCCTAGAGAGGGAGTGTACCTTGGGAGAAATACTGCTTTGATCTGTATCTGAGGTTCATCTTGGAGTGACTGTTGTGGAGGCAGGGAATTTAATGTGGTTGAGTCAGGAATTATAAAATTAGAATTACTTTATTTTCCTGAAAGCCCTGCCCCTGAACTATATACAAAACTATTTACGTTTATTTACAGGTCCTAATTCAATCAGGAATTCTTCAAAGCACGTTATGGACAAATTTAGAGATTTAGAAAGTCAGGAAATGGAAAAGGCTAAGCTATAAACACAACTTTACCCCTCTATCAATCAGGCTGAGCAGAGAATTAAGGGACTAGCAGGCTTTACTCAGGAAGGTGAGATGGGTATTCAGCGATGATTCCTTGCTGGATTTCTCTGCGGCTTGGCTGCTTTCTGACACTGCAAAGCAATATCCAATAGTCTGGATCCATGCAGCAGAAGTCCAAGGTGAGCGGAAAAGCCTCCAAAGTCAGAAATGTCTCGAGACACAGCTGCCACAAGACAGAAATTTGTGGAAGCGATGCTGCCTCAGCAGTGGCAGGGGAGAGCCAAACTGCTAGGGTCTTCCCAGTTTGGAACAGCAGCCAGGAAGTTGGCTCCTGTATGGTCCGAGAGTAGCTGGGTCCGGGTGCCTCCAGCAGTTCTCTTAAACAGACCCCAGGACTTGCCAGGCTTGCAAATTTGCACAGAATGGTGCACAAGTGGGGAGAGCTGTCCAAAGGCAGGGACAGTGCAAAACCGAGATCCGTCCAAAAGCTGGGATGGTCCAAAACAGGAACTCTTTTAAGGTGGGAACCTTTCGCATTCTCCCTTGCTCTATTTATCCTTTTCTAGACAAAGTGTCCATTTGCCATTTTATACTGGGCATGAAGACCCAGCCAACCACCAGCCCGATTCCCAGCGCGGGCTTCCACTTGTGTCAGTGCATGTGTGGAAAGGCACCTTTTGCTGTTCCCCCTTCGAGCCTGCAGGGCAGGGGAGGGAAGCAGTTTTTGCATCACCTTCTCCTCCCCGTTCAAACCCGTGGGGTAAGGAGGAGAAGGAAGGAATTTGGAGTGCTCCAGAACTGTGAGCAAGCGAGCAGCTTTTCTCTGAGAGAGCGCCTGTAAAAGAAGTAACAGAAGTGAATCAGGATATGGAAATAAACTGGGAGAGCTGTTACTTAGCACATCCAAATAAAGCAGAGCACTTCTGGATAGATTTAACTTGGAAATGAATGTTTATTCTGGGCAGCATACTTGACGACCTTTCAGTGGGGTGTTCTTACCATTTCTCTCCAATTTCCCTTGCAGGTACTTCCTCAAGTACTGGGCAGATTGGATCTGTCACCACTTCAAAATACTACGATGACATTTACTTTGATTCTGATTCAGAGGATGAAGATAAACTAGGTAAATGGCTGAGGAGAGAACATTCTTTTGGCTCTTGTAGCATCCTCTAGTGAGATCAAGGGGCCGTTCCTGAAGGCATCCTTTCTAAGGGTGGAGAATTACCAGCCTGTATCATCTCAGTCTAGTTCCTGTAACTTTATGATGAGTGGTTGTTGCACCAGAATTAAAATTCTCTGTGTAAAATCTGTTGAAAAAGATAAGACTAATATATGTCACCTGCAGAGACTGTGCTTGAGACACCTGCCTTGTCAGAGGGGAGGGGTGTTAGGTGTGCATTTTCATTCCAGGTGTATTTTCTCACAGAATTAATATCCTTTGTAGGTAGGAAGTGAAAAGATAATGATGTGCGTTATCCCCAATATGTGTAAGGTGTGTTAATGCTTTGGAGTGGTGCATTTTGAGGAGACCTGAGTTAGACCTTTCTATTACAGTTCAGATTTATTGTGAGCGTATAAAAGGAAAGTTTAAAGATTAGTACTGATGTTTTTAAAGTAGAGAATCATCCTGTGCCTGATGGATGTAACAGGGACTTGCACAAATCATTCCAGTTACACAGGATGTCCGGAAAAACAGAAAACATCAGCAGCGTCGGATTCCTTCCAATGATGAACTGCTGTATGACCCAGAAGAAGACACCAGAGACCAAGAGTGGGTAGACTCACAGAGAAGGGGGTAAGAAACCATAAAGATTTGACTTCTGAGATACTTGGCATGAACTGAAAAATATAAATGAAAGTGGTGAATATAAGGAAAAAAGCTGATACTGTCAGGCCTGTGCAGTGAAAATATTTTTTATTTGGAATTTACATCATAGGAAACATAGATGGCTGTAAAATTTTTAAGGAGTGGAAATCGAGTCTTCAGAATTATCCAATTCTCAAACTTAACAATTTCTTTAAATAAAGGCTTCTTAGTTCTGTAAGCCTGTTTTGTCTGTAGGTCTCATCTAAATAAATGTGCTGTAAATCTCACAATCATTTTGGTTGGAAAAGACCTTCATGATCATCAAATCCGACCATTAACCTAGCACTACCAAGCCACCACTAAACCATGTTCCTCAGCACCATATCTCCACATATCTCTTTGAAACCCCCCCAGAGATGGAGACTCCACCACTGCTCTGAGGGGCCTGGGCCAGGCCTTGACAACCCTTAAGAGGAAGAATTCATTCCTCATGTCCAACCTAAACCTCCCCTGGTGCAACTTGAGGCTGTTTTCTCTTGTCCTATGCCTAGTTCCCTGGCAGAAAATACCAGCCCTTACCAAGCTCCAACCTCCTTTCATGAAAAGGTTGTCATATACTTTGATTGCTAAATTAATATCTCTTTCTACTTGTAACGGGAGATGGGGTAATTAATTAATGCAAGATGATATTAAAAATATTAAGTTTATTAATATGAAATATTCAGAACTCGCATCACCCCGATCACCATTTAATAATAATAATAACAGGCTCTTTGCAACGTTATGGAAACTATGTACAGGTTATACATTAATNGAAGGCAGTGTGCTCCCTGCTGATCTCCTTTTTATCCAATACAGCCCGAGACCAATGGGCCTTTGGACACAGGATAGCCAATGAAATGGCAGTTACTCAAGATTTGCCCATATTAGGTGAAGCCATAGGCTTGCTTTACCCTTCTTTGGGCAGAACACAGCCTTGCACAAGGCAACCGTGTGCACCTTGTTTACAGCAGGGCCAGGGTCTGGGCAGGCCACAGACCCCAGACTTCGTGGCTCCAGGCCCTTTGTCCCTTTTCCCGTGGTTGCTCTCCCTAAAACAGCAGGAGGGAGAGCAGAAAAACATGCCTGGGCAAGCCAGGAGAGGTACAAGCCCAATTTGGCCTGCCTAGGCCTACCACGACACTACTAAATACTATATTTCTAGTTTTGGAAAACTTTGCATTTAGCAAGCCACAAGATACTCAGATAAAATAGGAACAGCACAAAGCTGCTTTATTGAGGATGTTTTTGAGTGGTGAAGTAGAAGTGGTTATTGCACCAGAATTAAAATTCTCTGTGTAAAATCTGTTGAAAAAGATAAGACTAATATATGTCACCTGCAGAGACTGTGCTTGAGACACCTGCCTTGTCAGAGGGGAGGGGTGTTAGGTGTGCATTTTCATTCCAGGTGTATTTTCTCACAGAATTAAAATCCTTTGTATGTAGGAAGTGAAAAGATAATGGTGTGTGTTTTCCTCTCTGCTTGCTTAATGTGCTTTGAGTTACTGAAAAAGGTGTACAGAAGGAACCAAGTATAAATTTGGTATTTTAATATTAAAAAAAAAAAAAAACAAACAAAAAATTGACAGTTGAACTGATATGCAAGTGCATGTAATTCACTTTGTTGTCCCTCTTTTCTCCTGTCTTGAATCGTTAGCTACCGTAATCAAAGAAGAGTTTTGCCGCAGCAGCAGCAGGCAAAACCTTCAGCTGTTCCAAACAGTGATGCTGTTTTGAACTGCCCTGCTTGCATGACAACGTTGTGCCTGGACTGCCAGAGGTAATTACTGAATAGTAAGGGGTCTTTTAGTAATGTTTTATCAGTCAGAAACTCAATTGATGCAGTTTATCTTGCGAGGTGGTGCTCATAAAGAGACGGCAGGTACATGTGAATGCAGGTTTGTAAGAATGATGATCAGTTTAACCTGCAACATAGAGATGAAGAACAGAGTAGAAGTTTAGCATTGTTGAAAAGGTAAATGATTTTTAAAAATAAATAAAAATACCACAGACATAAATAGGAGGTGCAGGCTGCTGATTTTTTGTTTTGTTTGTTTTGCTTTGGATTTGTTGGGTGTTTGGTTGGTTGGTTTTTTTAATATTACACTGGCTTGATGTTTAGAGGTATACAATTATTCCAGGTTGTTTTTGTGTAGAAGTTCTTTGTTTAGGGGAGGATTAAGCAAAATGAAGACAGTATATTCATACTCGGTTTGAGTCTTAGAAGTATGAGTTTGAATACAGTTACACTTAAAAGCGACTGGAACGCATTTAGGTGAGAGTCCATAGTGTGTTTTTGTAGCTCTGCAGCATCTGACTGCACTGCAAGTTTACTTAGTATTGTTATCCCCTACTAAGAAGAGGGCTCTAGAACTGAGAATAAAGGAGAAAGAAATCTTGTGAAATGAGGAATAAATTACCTCTCCTTTGCGAGGATGAAACTCCACAGCAGCCTAAAATCATCTCTAGTACTGGGTGGTGTTTCTCACTTCACTTTACTGGTTCTGGTATTCCTTGACCCTGTTCTTTCATTAAGTATTTGAGTCTGCTAAACTGACAGAAAAAAAAGGTCCATTTTTATTGTCAGACTGGTCTTTTGTGAGTTTAATGTACTGAAATAACTCAGCACGGCATTATACAAGCAGTAAAGCCAGAAGTCATCAAGACAGGACTTCTGAAACCATCTCTTAGGTTGGTTTAGACTGCTGTAAAGCTGCAGCCTGAACAACATTGTGTTGAATTGAAGTGCAGTCCTGCATTTTGCTACACATTCCAGCCATAGAGTCATTATAATAATGACAACTGAACATGGGCCATTGATATTTTGTTATAGACATGCTTTTTCAGCTATAATCTGCCAGTGTTTGTTATTCATAAATTACAAATTTCAGGCTTGCAAGACATTTTAGGATGTAAGTGCCAGTGGTTGAACCATTTTCACTCAGAACTTTGTGATTTTTTGCTTATCATCAGCTATAAGCAGCAGTGCATAATTCTGCAGTAACAATACTATTATATTTCTGGGTATTTTTGTAGCCAGAAGCAGTGTGGTTTTCAAAATACCTTAAAAAGAAGACAGATGGCTACAATTCTGGTTTTTGGGGGTTTTTTATGCTTTTTGTAGTTGTTGCTTTTGGTCTATTTACAAAATCTTAACCTTTTTTTGCTTTCAGCCTTTTGGCATGTTACTTCCTACCTTTAATCCCTTTTCAAGTGATGATAAATGGTTTCTTGGAAGTCAGGTTTTACCAACTGAATGACTGACTTGGCATTTTTCTCCCCTTCTCTGTAGACATGAATCATACAAAACACAATACAGAGCAATGTTTGTGATGAACTGCATTGTTAACAAAGAGGAGATTCTGAAATACAGAGCAAAGCCAAAGAAAAGAAACAAGAAAGTCAAATACAGCAAAGAAACTACCTCTATACAATCAAATCAAGAAGAGGAGGTGTATCATCCAGTATTATGCACTGAATGCTCAACTGAAGTGGCAGTAATGGATAAAGATGAAGTTTTTCACTTCTTCAATGTTCTAGCCAGCCATTGCTAATGTGCAGAAGCAGGGGAAAAATAATCCTGCACTGTTTCAAGACTGTGAAGTAGCAAAACTGCAGGCAGGTTGGCCTTTTTTAAAATAAGGCCTCTTAAAACGTACATTTTCACAGTGGTTGGACTTCTGCAAAGTTTATGAAATACAGTTAACTCCATGCATTTGAAAGCAATATTCTTTGACTCCATCAGGTGTGAGAGTTTAAAACTTTGTAAATAGAAGGTAAGATCTGTGCATTTTGATCATTCCCTGTATATATACTCTCCATTATCTCAATATGCATTAGAGTTGCTGCTTAGAATAAATGTTGTATAGTAACTGGTTCTCCATAGCTGGATTGGTCATTTCTTTGGCACGTGGTAACAGCTCTTGAGTTGGGGTGTTTGGCTTCTTGGTAGATTGCAGACTGGTAGGTTTCACAGAGAAGGAATTGTCATATTTAAATTTTTGGCCCATTAAGTTCTCCAAAATGGAAACTTCTATACGGAATGGAAGATAAGCTTCTCTCAGGTTTGCTGCAGGGATCATTTATATCAGCATATTAATTGTTAGTAATATAATGAATCTTTAGTGTATGTATTAAGAGAATACTGGACTTCTGTCTTTTTTCCTGATGGTGACACATTTTAAGAAGAAATGTATGGTCATATCTATGATCATAGAGCTAGTTTGTATACTTTTTCTGCTTATTTGGTATCTTTGAAGCTGTTCTGTGGAAGCAGGAGCAGCTGCTGCTACTTAGTATTTAGACTTCTTGCTTGGTCTATGTAGCCACTGCAGTGTCAAGAATGGATCCTTCCCTCTCTTCCTCTAGGTATGCTCCCAAGAGGTGAACTCTTACTAGTAAATAACGTTTCCTCTTTATAGACCCTTGTTCAAAGTGCTATCTGAAACAAATCCCATCTTTATACTTTTATGAGTAAGTACTAGGAATAATTTGTTACCTGTGCTTTGAGGAATTGTCAGAAACATTTCAACCAGGGAGGCAGGAACCTGAAGAACATTACCTCCATTGTGCCTTAGAGTATAATAAAATCTTGTGACTCTGGCTGCCTTTTGTAGACCCTGGTGCTGTATTTAGTTATACACACACACTCTATGCAGTGTTACATGAGATTAGGAACTGAAAAATATGATTCTTCTCTTGGGATAACATGAGGAAAACATGGATTTACTGTTTTGAAGTCAGCAGAAACTTAACCTCTACTTAACAGAGAACCGTTGAGGCAGCTGCCGAACGCTTGGTTGGCTGGTAGGGTGTGCAACCTTACCATCAAAACCCAGCCATATGTGTTTTGAGGCTTGGTATCTGCCTGAGGCAAGATCTCAGTCTTGTCTTTGCTACCTACAGCCAGTCTTGCTACTACAGGAGTGTCTTGCATATTGATAGGTATGGGATCATCTAAAGTGCAAAATACATAACCAGGAGGTGTAGATGGAAATTCTGGACATCACATGGAAAAGCAAATGTGATAGGGGATATAGTCTGTGCTGTAGAAGCATGCTTGCCTTGCTTCACTTGTCCTTACTTTTCAGGTGAAGCACCAGAGGTTCTGTGTAGCCTCAGGGTAAGGGTCTTTGCACTGAGATACAGGAAACGTGACTGTGTGGGAATGTAGTTCAAGGGCTCAAGTGTCAATGTGGGGGGTAGCAGAAGGAATAGTAGGTGATGGCATTCTCCAAGCAGGGACATGAATGGAGCTGGTGAAGGAGGGAAAACCCTATGCAGACAGATACTGTCACATTTTCTGAGAGGCTTGAGTAGCAAAATTCCTAAGTATGCACCATACTGAAAAGGTGTAAGGTTGGTTAGGGCAGATGGAGCTGGTATGCTTCTTGTGCATATTCCTGACATGAGAGGAAAGGTAACATCATCAGGAGTATGCTGCTGCTTCTTGCTTGCCTTATTACTTGAATTGCAGAGCTTGTTAAGATGCATAGGAACATGCAAGACTGGGACTTGATGATGTGCTTGCAGCTTTGGAGTAATGCTTTAGTTGTGCATAATACTCCACTTGTCCTTGAACTTTGTACGTGTCTGCAGAGAAAGGAGGCTTTCATGATTACCTCCCTTTTTTCAGGCAGCAACTTCAAGAGAAGACTGACTGCTTGTTACGGAGGCAGTCACAAACACAGCAACAGCCATCTGTAAACTGGCTTTATCGCAATTCATCTGCTCTCCTTTTGACTCAATAAAATGGCAGATTTGGGTATCATTGAAAAACATTGTTGTACAACTAATTAAACTGGAGAGGTGAAGCAAAATGTGCACACTTAGAAAAGAAAAATCTCACTGGTACCCAGGGTATATATACACACTCACCAAGGCTGGGAGTGAGGACTCCATAGACAAGGTCCTGTTCTAGGCGGGGGAAGATCGGCTGCCAGGATGCTTCTGTGTGGACAGAACTGCCTCTCTCCATAGCAGGAACTCCCTTTATACCTGTGCCAGGTGTTGCTGTGGTCAGTTTCTCAACTAATGGGAGGGAGGACTTCTAGGCATCGAGCTCATCTTTACCAGCTGCTAGCAGGCCTCAGCCCTTTGCTCTGGGTCTGTCAGGACCCTGTGTTTGTGGGTGCTCTGTCCTACCTGCTACATTGCTGCAGCAGCAATTACAACTTCCAACAGAAGTCCTGAATAGGAACAACAGCTCTTGTAGCCAGTTGTGTGGGGGATGTTAATCGTAGGTATTATTATTCTAGTTTCTTGTACTGAAATAAATTGCACAGGTAAGTATATCTACATCTTTTCTGTTTGAATTGCCATGTAGACCAGTACAGTCTGTCCTAGTAACAACCCAGGATGCCATTGGCCTTCTTGGCCACAAGAGCACATTGCTGGCTCATGGCTATCCTTCCATCCATCGGCGCCCTCAGGTCCCTTTTCCCTACACTGTACTCCAACAGGTCAGTCCCCAGCCTGTACTGGTACATGTACACTTCCCATGGGCACTGAAAAGCATGGCTTCTGGGCCTTCTCTGATTCTCTGAATGCCTATTTAGACTTGAACAGGAAGAAAGAAAACAGGCCACAGCACCATCTCCTAGGCGCGACTCAGACTGGCGGTTTCCTCCAGGGTCAGGGCCAGCCCGTATCCTCAGATCGGACGGGAAGTGCCACGCACTGCTGGGCTACAGCGCGTAACGCAGGGTATGAAGGCACCGCCGCGGGCCTGTGCGCCTCCGCCACGCCGCGGCACGCAGGCCTGCACGGCGCCGCGCTACGGCCGCCCGGCGAGGCACG
>VWYK01121327.1:27405-42206 GCA_013399775.1 Semnornis frantzii
CGCCACCTCGCCGCAGGGCGCGGTGCCGGGCAGGTGAGCCTGTGCACGGCGCCTGGGCCGTGGCCGTGCCGAGGGCAGCCGGCGGGGCTTTTTGGGGGTGAGGGCGAGCGGCGGCAGGAGGAGAGCTGGGCAGGGCCGTATCAGGAGCATCTGGCGCAGGGCGCCGACCGCGGCCCATGCCCGCGGCGTGCAGGGAAACGGCAGCCTCCGCCCGGGAGCTGGGCTTGTCCTCCCGGGTAGGGGCGAAGTTCCGCGCCTTCACAAACGGACATGCTGCCCAGGCTGGGAGAAGAAGGCTCCTGCTGGTGTTGCGCATCTTGTCACTGGATGTCTGGCAGTCTAGTCTCTTTCTTCTCAGCCATAAGTTTATCTTTCGAAGTTATTTCTCCTTTAATTTTTCATCTGTAGGGTTATGGTGGCTCTTCGTCCTGTCTTTTGGACAGAAATCTCGAGCTTTGTGTTAAACATCTATGTCCTTCACGAATTCTTTCGTATTTTTGTGGAGTAGAAAGTAAATATGCAGGCTGCAATGCCTTGCAAGCTCACATTTGCATGCTGCTTTGTGAAATGTTTTTTTTAGAGGAGTATTTAATCCTCGATCTGGTACTTTTGTTTGGCTTTTGGGGAGTGGAAGAAGTTAAGGTTATATGAAGGCATCTGTTGACTTTCATTTTATCTCTTACTGTATAATCTTCTGGGACTAAAAATGCAGCAAGCAGCATGGTATGCTCGTAATAAGCACAACTAATACCTCTGCCGTCGGCCAGTCAGCGTTTGTTACACGCGGGCTTTGGTCACTTCATGAAGGTGCAGAGCATGCCAAAGTCCTCTGGTTTCACTCGTGGGAACTTGAGTACTGCCGTCCGGTGTTATCGTGCTTGTAAATCTCCCGTGCTTTTCTTAAGTGCCTCTAAGTTTACTGAATCTCTGCAGGTGAAATTAGCAACCTACTTCTGAATTTCCGAACCCTTAAACTCTGGCTGGCATAACTTTACAGTAATCTGATGCCATAATTTCTGTAGATCACAGAATGGTGGGAGTTAGAAGGGGCCTCCAGAGATCATTGAGTCCAACCCTGATAGAGCTTGGCAAAGATACTCTCTCACCTATGTATGAATTTTACAAGAGGTCCCTAAGGGTTGGGAGTTCAACTAATAAAGCAGTCATCTTAAGACTGTTTAACAGTTAGCTTCATGTGAAATTTGTTGTACAGTGTAATCTGCTGTAGTAAAGTACTAATGAGTGTATGTTTACGTAAGTACAAAGCTATGCTTGATGCTCTGAGGCTTTTGTGAGTGAAATAGAGAGGTGCACATCATGATGTTGCTTATACTTCTCACTTCTTCCAAGGTTTCCTTTTCCAGAGTACTGACAAACAACACATAAATTGAGCTGCTTGCCCATGAGGAAAGGTCTGCGAGTGACACAGAGAAATGAACCAAATAATGTAGTGACTAGAGCATAGAGGACACTGGCAGCTGTTTGTTATGATAACAGTACAACTTTCATACCAAATGTATCCCATGCATCAGTTAAACGAAGTCTACTAGGCCATAGTGCTCAAAAAAGTTGAGGTCAGCATCTAATGCTGCTTGCTTAAAAATTAGATCATCCACAAATAATTCTAATTCAGTACAACTACTTCTATTATTATTGTGGGGTTTTGTTTGTTTTGTCTGTCTTTGCTGTTGTGGTGGTTGACGTTTTTCTGCGTGGCTGAATGGGGCTGGCTTCTGCCAGACTTGCTTAGCGCCTAGGAAGATGCATGTAAAAACTGGTATATGCTCAGTGCCTGTTTTCTGCTCCTTCTTCACCCTTCCCATGCTTTGGCCTGTCCCCTTGTCTTGGTGACCAGGCAGCAGATGACTTGCAAGGCATCCTTCCATAATTCACTGACCGCTTCTGCCAGTGTTCTGTTACTCAGCATCCAGTTGGTTCTTCCTGCGGCTGCAATTACTGAAAACAGTTGATCCTGTCTGCTCAAAAGACATACTGTTACGAGGTAGTTACCAGCAAAATTCCGATGCCATGGTTAAGTGTTGTAAGATGTGCTTTCTGTTTCGACTCCTTTTTTCCTCAACTGTAGTTCAGATTCCATGCTAGTTTCCATTGTTGGAATGGCACTGTACACGGGCTATGTGTTCATGCCTCAGCACATCATGGCGATACTGCACTACTTCGAAATCGTGCAGTGATGAAGAACATCTTTTCAAGAAGTCACGTGGCTCTGAAGTCCGGTCTGCAAAGAAGAATGAACCTCTTAGTTTTAACAAGACTTCTCCTGATGTCAGAAAGACACAATTATGACACTGAAGACAAGAAACAAGCTCTGTAGTACGGGGACATGAGATGTTCCCTATGTTGTGTTCATTCCTTTTAATTTTACAAGATATGCCCTTGTATAGTAGCTTTGTCTACTTTAACATTGTGATTGTTCTTTGATATCAGTATTTTCTTAACTTTGTGACAGTTTCAATATTGCACTGTGAAAGCTTTTCTTAATTGTAATTTTGAGTAAATCTTAATTGCCTTCTATTTTTAATCAGAAAATCATCTTATTAAATGGGGCTTTAAAGCTTTTGCTATCGTATGGTATGCATTTGCTGGATATTTCTATTAATGCTTTTTGTAAGAAAGTACATCTAGATTCCTATTAGAGACATGGATATATTCATCTAATGCTATTTATAAAAGTTAGTTTGTATGACTAAACTCAGGTGCACTCTTTGCTGCCCATCCCTTTGCTCAACAGTCTTATTTCTGCATATGGCCTAAATTAGGAATCAGCAGTCATTTCCAGTTTCTCTGTTCTGCCTGTTGGAGCGGGGGGGGAGATGTGTTGAGGTGGACTGAAGGCTGTGTTTATGAAGTTTGGAGTAGTGCCATGGTTCTGGACTTCATCTAGTGGGGGGAAGACTTTTCTTTACTGACATAGGCCCAACATAAGCACTTTAAACCAACCCTTTTCTAGCTATTGATTCAATTGTACTTTTCCAGGATGCTTTATTATGTTCCAAGGGTTATGATTTCTGCTAATTTTTCACTCAACATTGTAACTGTAGATTTTAAAGGGGTTTTCTATTGCTGCTAGTGTTCCAAACGTGTTCTTGCTACAGATGACCAAAACATAGGGATTTAAACGGACTCAAGTTACAACTACAGCAATAAGTAGCTGAAGTCCTGTCTTTGTTTTGTTTTGTTTTTTATAGGGATATTTTTTTTCAGTTTTGTATTCCAAAATGTAAGGTGGTGACAACCTGACTTTCCTAAGTGGAGGATTTTTTTGGTTGTTGTGGTTGTTGTTTAAAAAAAATAAAAGTTGAAATGCAGAGCTTTGGTGCAGAACTGTCTGTGAGAAGTTGTGTTTCTGAATGCTTCTTGGCTTTTCTCAAAACTTTCCAAAAGGCAGAAAATTACCAAGGAGTAGTGTTGGTTTTGGTTTTGTTTTTAATGGCCTAGTAATAATAGGTACTGTTAAATCTTTAATGTAACTTTTATTAAAACCTGGAAGTACAGCTAAGTTCTACAGCTAAATTTTTGTCTTTTAGGTTTATTTTGTCTTTTCAGTTGATTTAATTTTTTTCAAATGCACACTCCTGTTTTTAAGAACTTCACAGTGTCTTTCATTAAAAACTTCATTGTCTTCTTGGAGCTATAAACGTTGGGCCACATACTTCTTAGGTGAACCCTGCCTTTACTGAAGTTGGTAGGGGTCTACTACTAAATTAGTGCCTTTGTTTATTAATAACCGGCTGTAGGGTTTTGGGGGTGGTAGTGGTGTTGTGTTTGTGCTTTTAGTATCCAGGGTGGTAGGTGTTGTAAGTATACATGGAGATAACAGTAATCTGATGTTCTCTTTCTGAAGTAGTGTAGCATAGATTTGTGGTGTCCGTGGATTAGATTTATACTGTGACATTCCTTTGTGAGCTACTACTGTGATTGGTACATATTCACTGCTGAGAAGGGAGTTTAGTGGTGTGGAGGCATGGAGGAAACCCTTCTGTGCAGTGACATTAAGAATGTGAAGCATGATCTTTAATTGTGAGAGATTTTATAAAGGAACTTTGATATACTGACTTCTATCAGCTGTCTGCTTTTTACTGAGGGGGCAAAAAGAGTACCCATAATCTCCAGTCACTCTCATTACATTGGAGTGGACTTGTTAGATACCATACTTGAGGTCAATTTTCTAATCTAAGTGCAGTCTTCTTCAGCATTTCTTGTTTTAATTCTAAATCAAGAATATCATAGTCTTGGACTGTTCTATTTGATCCTGGATGCTTTGTTAAAGATTAAATAATATAATTAATAAAATGCTGTATATTACTAGAACTTGAATTTCTAGAAGAAAGTTTCTGCAAGGTGTCCTTTTCATGTATTTGATCTAGTGTGAGCTGTCCTTGCCCATGGCAGGGAGGTTGAACTGGATGATCCTTGAGGTCCCTTCCAGTCCTGACAATTCTATGATTCCGTGATCTAGTGAAGAGATGATTCAAGGGACAAAAATTACGAAGCAGAGTAAGTTTTCTTTTTTAAAGTAAGGGCGTTGGTAGAAATTTAATTAATCTTTACATTTGAATAATAAAGCTACAGAGTTGGTTTCCCACTGCAGTCTGCTTTATTGTCATGTTAGCTGGGGGGGTCATACCCTCCTTGTGATGGAGCTTTTCCTGTGCAAGCTGGAGACTGAAGGCAGTTTAAATACTGTTTCAGTTATGCTTCTGTTCAAACAGGGTGATAACAACTGAAGGAACAGTAATTCAGATGAAGTTAGAAGAAATAATTGTGAGAAAAAATTAAATATGATAGTCCTGTAAGTGGCTTTATACTAGTCTTTGGATAATGATAGCTCTTGGGGTTTGGAGTGAGTCATCAGAAATAAGCATTTAAAAATGCATTTACTGTGTTACATGGAACTGATAGTACCAGCTCCACCAGCCAGCTGCCAAAAGGTGTGGCTGGGGCATCCCACCCCGGGTGGGGTGACTTGCTGTGCTGGTTGCCTTGGCAGGAGGCCATGCAGCCTGCAGCTGTGGTGGCTTCCAGAGCTGGCTCTGCATAGGCACTTCAGTTGATATGAGGACTGGGTGCTGTATAAACAGTATCACTGAAAACCTGTGCAATGGGAGCTGCCATAACTGAAATAGCGAACTGAGGTGCAGTATTGCAAAAAGTCTGGACCCAGAAATGGATCACCTTGTTTATTTATATTATATATATGTGTATGAGTGTATGTAGCTATTCAGATAATATAAAAACCTTGTCTATTGCCAGAAATTTCTCTATAGCAACTAGGTTGGAGATAAAGGCTCTGGGTAGGTTGTTTAATTGTTTTGTTTGTTTGTTTATTTCTTAACTACTCTTGGAGGAAAACAGAGAATCCTAAATTTAGACTTTCTGGGCAAAATGTAGCAAGAGAACCAATTGTGGATTTGTGTAAATAATTTTAGAAAGAAATAGTTGTGGAAGGAGCATAGCACTGTAAAGGTGACGCGTGATTGATGTGCATTGTGTTACTGCAAATGGGTGCAGCTGGTGTGATGTTGTGAAGCATTGCCCTGTTTCATTTGGGACAGTACTGAACTGTGCTTTATAAATATTGAAGAAGGAGGACCTGCTGTTGGCTAACAACAAATAAAGGTTATATTGAAGTGAAGAGACAGCTTAAAGAGATCTGATAATGTGCACAGAACTTTGGAAACAGCAACCATCCTCTGAAATACCAGAGCAGCATACTCTGCTCTGGGAGTTGAGCCCTTAAAGGTTTTGAGTGCCAGAAGTTCCTTTCACCTGCTGATTTGCTCATGTTTTCTACAACTGGTATTGTAGGAAACCTTTTTTCCCCTCTTGCTGACACAGTAGCCTGGTGCCTGTGAGATTTTTAGTTATTTAAAGACAAAACCATGAAGCTTTCCATGTGGTTTGCATTGTTTCTGTGTTGGATCTGCTGGATCAGCTCAGTTGTCACTGAGCACAATAGTCACTGGCTTTCCTGCCTTTTGTCTGTGTAATGATGGTTTGAGGAGAAAGTCTGGCATCATAGTCCAGGGTTGCATCCATCTTCATCTTCATGTAATGGAGAGAGATGGGATTCTAGATCTTACTGGATCCCAGTGTAGGATTTCATCAGCAACCCCAGTACATTAGTAACCTTTGGTATATGATTACAAGATCCTCAGTCTATCTAAAATGTCATTCCAGGAGTGAAGACTAAGAAATTATGAATATCCATTCTCCCTCAGAGTTCTGCTGGAAAAGAGTTGAACAGGCCATGATGCAAACCTGATTTGAATGCCGATCTGCTTATCATTAAGGCTGAGGCCTTTCTTCACAATAGTTCTGCAATGGCAGCAGGTGTATATCTCAAATGTTACAACTACTCAGAGTTTAATAAATTGGGGAATTTTGTTGTGCAGTAACTTATCACTAAACGTTTGGCACAATACACAAAAGACAGGAGGTGTCCTTGGCTGAAAGATTGTGCTGAGGATGCTTTGTAGTGTCCTGAGAGGTCTGTAGGACATCTGGCACTGGCTTTTCATGTGTGGGCTTCTTGTTGGATTGAAACACAGTTCCAAAACCAAAGTGACTTCAGTGCTGGCTAGTACTTTATTTTGTACATAATACTGCATCTTTTAATAGGTAATAAGGTGGTGATCTACACCTGTAACTTCTAAGTTGCATCTGCTTATGGATTGTTAAGGATTGGATTGGATCCCTCCCAATGACTTTATGTAAATCTGTCCCAGACAGCAAATCTATCACAACTCAGAATTTGGGAAGTCAAAATGAAATGGTGCTTACAAAAGGACTAAATGTAACAGTATAAACAAAAGCAATGATGAAAAAAGCTCAACACGAGCCTGCAGTGTGTGCATGCAGCCCAGACAGCAACTGAGTCCTGGGCTGCACCAAGAGCAGTGTGGCCAGCAGGTTAAGGGAGGGGATTCTGCCCCTTTGCTCTGCTCTCATCAGACCCCACCTGGAGTCCTGTGTGCAGTTCTGGAGCCCCCAGCAGAAGAATGACATGGAACTGTTGGAGTGGGTCCAGAGGAGGCCATGAAGATGATCAGAGGGCTGCAGCAGCTCTGCTGTAAGAACAGGCTATGAGAGTTGGGGCTCTGCANACACAGAGTGTATTTACTTATATATAGCATAGTAACAGCACAGGACCCCCCTATACCTTAGGGAAAGTCAAAATAGAGAAACCACCAAGGTAAGAAGAATCAGCACAGCCTGAATCCCAGAAGCAGAATGAGCAGCTAAAAGCAAATCAGCAACAGCGAGAGAGAGACCAAACAAACTACTGCAAGACAAAAGTTTTTCAATACACCAATGGAATTATATTAATTTATCTGTTGTTGTCATTTTATGTCTTATCTCTGCCATTATTTGCTTTTTACTCAGGGGCTGTAGTAATTTTCCATTAGCAATTAGTTTTAAAGCCAGGAACTAGCTTAAACTGCCACATGGATCAGGTAATTAGACTTTATAACATGAATGTACAGAAGCATGCTTTACTTTGGAAAGAACCTTGCCAAGTATTTGGGACTCTGTTTTACACCTAGAACAGTTCCCTGTGTTTTGCTGATGCTAAGGTTTGTGGTCCCAGAGGCACAGAACTCCTTTGTACTTTGGAGTCTGTTAAAGAGATTCTACTTTTCCTGTGTGGAGAAGGCCCTCTGTTCATGGCATTCTTCATTCTGGAGGAATTTTTAAGTGAGTTACAGTGATTCCAATATAAGATGTGTTCATTGTGTAAAATCAAAGGTAAGGTGCATACAGTGGCATTGATGACAAAGAAGAGAGATGGGAAATGAGGGTTGTATTTGTCTTTGGACAAGTGATAGAAGGAACCGAGGGATGTAAACTCTTTTGCAAAGCCTCTGGTTTCTGTGGAACTCAAACCTCTATGAAATGAGTTTTACAAATCTTTTAAAGAAATATACCAGTTACTTCCCTCAACAGGAAGTGTAGCCTTGTGTTCAAATCTGAAGCTAATGCCTTTGCTGAAGTCTAGAACATACTAAACAAAAGTAAAATATGTAATGTAAATGTGACAGTTGCCAAACTAGGAGCCTTACACGATTGGTTTAAGGGTTGATAGTACTGCCCTGTTAATTGTAGAATCATAGAATGGTTTGGGTTGGAAGGGACCTCTAAAGATCAGCCAGTCCAACCTCACCTTGCAGTATGCAGTGACATCCTCCACAAGATAGGTTGCTCAGAGCCTCGTTGACCAGACCTTGACGGTCTCAAGGGATGGAGGCTCAGCTACCTCCCTGGGCATCCTATTCCAATGATCCACCACCCTCGTGGTAAAGAACTTCCTCCTAACACTCAGTTTAAATCTACTCTAATTTCAAACCATTGCCCCTTGGCCTGTCACTGCAGGCCTTTGTAAACAATCCCTGTTCATCCTTCTTCAGGTACTGGAATGCTGCTATTAGGTTGCCTTGAAGCCTCCTCTTCTCCAGGCTGAACAGCCTCAGCTGCCCTCAGCCTGTCCTTGTATCAGAGGTGTTTCAGCCCCCTGATTATATTTGTAGCCCTCCTCTGAACCCACTCCATCATGTCCATATCCTTCCTGCGTTGAGGAAGCTCCAGAGCTGATGCAGTACTCCAGATGAGGTCTTATGAGAGCAAAGTGGCAGTATCACCTCTCTCATGACCTGCTGGCAATGCTTCTTTCAGTACAGCCCAGAATGTGATTTGCCTTCTGGGCTCCACATACACACTGTCTGCTCATGTCCAGCTTCTAGTCCATCAGCACCCCCAAGTCTTTTTTGCAGTGTTGCTCTCAATTTCATCATCCCCAAACCTGTACTGATATTTAGGTTGGGGTAATCCTAGGTATAGAACCTTACACTTTGCCTTATTGAACCTTATGAGGTTCAGCTGCACCAACCTCTCCAGCTTGTCCAGATCCTTCTGGATGACATCCCCTCCCGCTAGCATATGCACAGCACCACTCAGCTTGGTGTCATCTACAAACTTGCTGATGGTGCACTCAATCCCATTGTCCATGTCACTGATAAAAATATTAAACAGCACAGATCTTCTGTGGACCTCCTGAGGGACGCTGCTTGTCACTGAGCTTCATCTGGACTTCGTGCCATTGACCGCTACTACAATATGACTGTGTACTGAGATTGTATGGTTGGAACCTGTGCACCCTATGGATTCACCTGGGTTGGAGATCCTTCATGCTGTAAAGACACTGGCTAGCACTGGTAAGTAGGATGTGACCACAAGTTAGTTATTTAAAGGTTTGGAGCAGTGGTGTTTGAGATTGAAGAACAAATAATCATCCTAAAGGGTCTGCTGTTGTATCTTGTGTTATGTAAAGGGATCTTCTGATGAAAGGAACCGATGGAAAACCCTACAGCCTCAACACCTGTCTTGAGCTAGACAGATAATCATGAAGCAGTAATCTCTAAATTGGATATAGGACGTGCCAGTTGCAGACACAATCGTGGAGCAGTAATCACTAAATTGGATATAGGACCTCCCAGTTTCAGCTACAAACCCAGTGTTAAGGAGCTTGGGGAAGATGGTGTGTCTGTGCAGGGAACAAGCTGTCTGCATGTTGGCCAGGTCACGGTGCTGGTCTGATGTGGCTGAAATGCACTTTTATGGGATAACAAAAGATTTATGGACCTGCTGGAGCACGTCCAGAGAAGGGCCACGAGGACAATTGGAGGGCTGGAGCACCTCTCCTGTGAGGGCAGGCTGAGAGAGTTGAGGTTTGTAGTGAAAACTGATTCACTATTAATAATTATATTAATTTTTGATATCCAGGCAGAGATTGTTAATAACTATGAAAACTTTTTATTAACATTAAATCGCTCCAGAAACCTTATTTACAAGGTCAAAAAATGCACGGTTAGGAAATTTACACATACAGGGAACAGGCAAACTGGAACACTTTAAAGGTACCCAGCATAAGCAAACATTTTCACTGGCAGAGAAGGTTTGTGCAGTCACACCGCTTGCATTTAGTCATCCTGCTTAGCCACTGGATGGATGCAGGAAGCTCCTTTCTGCTTATGGCAGAAGGCAATTAATGATTACAAGAGGCTTGAAGTATTTACTCACAAAAATGTCATGGGACAACACCCAAAGCATATGGCAGGGCTGCCGCTGGGTTGAAAGCTGTTAGAGGCTTTGGAGTTTCCTCAGGCTCCTGGGTGCTTCAGAAAAATGAGGCAGATGATCTCTGACCTGGTCCTGGCTCTCTTGGCAGCAGGCTCTCATGTGTAGGCAGATGTCTTGCGGTGTGCAGTCTCAGCAGGGTGTCACGCTGGCTGTCCAGGCCGAACACGTGGAGGCATCAGAGCCTGATCCTGCTTGCTGGGGTCCCACACAGCTCAGGATCAATGAGGTAGTAAGCAGGCACAAATAGAATAGCAGAGAGCACCCTTGTGCTACCTGCTCATCCTTTATATCCGTTCAGCCCGAGACTAATGGGCCTTTGGACATGGATTAGCCAATCAGGATGGCAGTTTGCCCATATTAGGTGAAGCTGTGGCTTTTGTCCCCTTTCCTGTGGCCACCACCCCCAGCACAGAAGGAGGGGAGCAGGGGAGCACACCTGGGCAAGCCAGGACATGTGCAAGCCCTCTTGGCCTGTTTAGGCCGATCACAACACGGTTATTCAGTCTGGAGAAGACAGAGCTCTGAGGAGACCTTATTCTGGCCTTCCAGTATCTGAAGAGGACCTACAGAAAAGCTGGAGAGGGATGTTTTAGCACGTCAGGTAGTGATAGGACTGGGGGGAATGGAGCAAAACTAGAAGAGGGTAGAGTCAGATTGGATGTTAAGAAGTTCTTCACCATGAGGGTGGTGTGACGCTGGAACAGGTTGCCCAGGGAGGTGGTAGAAGCCCCATCAGTGGAAGGTTTTAAGGCCAGGCTGCATGTGGCTCTGAGCAACCTGATGAAGTGTGAGGTCTCCCTTGCTTTATGTGTTCCCCGCCACTTCAGATGGATGACTTACCTCAGGCCTGCATTTCACAGTGACAAGATACTTCGTAGCCCCAAAATATTTTTTTGGGGGAGAAAAGTTGTCTTGTCAATGACTCATACTATTTATCCTTTCTTTGAAATTGTTTGTTTTGAGCCTGGCTAGGCAGAAAAACTAATTATTTATGATTGTATAAAGATAAATCCCCAAAATCCTATGGCTAAGATTTGCATTCCTCTCCTGCTTCTGACATGATTAGCTGCTGTTTGGATTGTTTTGTCAAGTTGTGCCTGCTTCATAGACTTCAAGATGCAAGAAACATGCTTCAGATGTTTTTCAGTGTTGCTACCACTGGTAAAGTTACAAAATTCTTTGAGCAATATTCTTGCTGGCATAATAAGTGCTATCAGATCATCTGAGGAGTTATCCAAAGGCACGCTGGGTCTGAATTTCATTATCTAGTTCCAGGTGCCAGACTCAGGACAGCTTGTTCTTTTGCTGTCTCAGTTCTTGGTTCTGAGCTAACCTTTTGGAATCCCCTGTATTACTTCCCAAGACCCAAGTTTATATGTTTGGGTAGGACTTGAATTTTGATCAGCATTAGCAGATAGTTCCCAAACCCAGGGCTGAACTGGTGATCATTAGCCATGTTTCAACAATGCATCTTCAACTCCCCTCTGCTGTGTTGTTGTAGAGTACTCCAGTAGGCTGAAATGTAGTGCTCAGAGCAAAGTGACTACGAAACACGCAGTGTGTCTTAGACCACATAAACAGAGACTGCATGTAGATAGTCTGCTGAATTCCTGATGTCTAATCAGATGGCAAGGTGGGCTCCACTGGAAGGTGACTGCAGGGCTACCTACGCCCAGAGAACACCAGACAGCTTCTGTGAAGTGAAACCTACCAGGTCAGGGCACAGGTGCAGAATATTCCTGTGCAGTGCAATGTTGCTTAATGCCAAAATCAGAGAGTAGCCTGCAGAAAGGCTTGTGCAACTTCTCAGGAGTTCTTGGAAAGATAATTATACTGTCATGCTTATGCTGAAAAGAGTGAAAGTGACTGTAAGGAACCCTGAAAAAGCTGAAGCACACAGAGATACTCATTCTGGTCTCTGTGCTGCATTATGTGAAGTGAGCAGCCTTTAGACACCTGCGTGACATCTCGGTTTTCAGTAGTGCTGCTGATAGGTGTTACATGCACATGAGCACACATGTCCTGCCTTGTGCTTTTGGAAAAATCATAGACCTTGCTCAGGTGAGTGGCAGGTGTAGTTCAAGCTATTCATTCCTCTTTTGGAGGCTAGTGACTGCAGTCTGGGGAGCAGATGCTATGCTGATTAGTGGGTGCTAAATTGGTTAATGATGGTAATACTTACTCCTTTTAAAACCAACTTATATGCATCCCATTGTATGCCAGTGTCATGGTTGTCTTTATCTGTTGCAAAAAACAGTCATGTTGGGAGAACCTCTTTTGTCTGCTATTTCAGTAGCTGGTGATTAACCCTTTGCATGGTGCATTAAGACAAGTATGGCCTCAGTTCAAGGGAGATTCTTCTCCCCCTTTCCTCTGTCTTGGTGAGGCTGTACCTGGAGTATTGTGTCCAGTTCTGGGTTCCCCAGTTCAAGAGAGACAGGGAACTACTGGATATAGTCTAGTGGAGGGGCTATGAAGATGATTGAAGGACTGGAGTACCTTTTGTGAGGAGAGTATGAGGGACTTGGGGCTCTTTAGCTTGGAAAAGACTGAGAAAGGATCTTATGCATAGAAATACCTAAAAGGTGGAGGTCATGAGGATGGGGCTGGGCTTTTTTTCACTGGTTGCCAGTGATAGAGCAAGGGTCAATGGGTACAAACTAGAACACAAGACATTTCACTTAAGGAGAGATTTCTTCATTATGAGGTTCACAGAGCACTGGAACAGGCTGCCAAAGAGGTTGTGAAGTCTCTGGAGACTTTCAAAACCCACCTGGACATGTTCCTGTGCAGCCTGACCTTAGGCATGCCTCTGTTAGCACACAGATGGTCTCCCCAGGTCTTTTCCAACCCTTACCATTCTGTGATAGTAGTGGTGATGTTGTGGTGAGGGTCTGCTGTGAAGAAAGTGAATTTTTTTTTTCCCCAGAGACTTATTTACATAAGCCATGTGCTTGTTAGAGAACTAGAAGGCCAAATAGAATGCACAAGAAAGGGAAAGAAGTAAAGACAAGCACCAAAGGAGATGTGTAGAAGCATTGCTTAGACAAGCAGATGGCCTTGTACGATTAAAGGACTCATTGATTTTGGCAGTGGTAAGTGTTCTTGTGCCTTGACTTTAGAATGCTTTTGACACAATTTCCTGTAACCTTTTCATCTAGACCAGAGGAAGCATGAGTAGAGTGAATGTCCTTTTGGTGGTTTGAGTTGGCTGGATAACTGGACTCAAACTGCTCAGTGTTCATTTGTTAGGTGGCTAAAAGCAGAGTACTCTGTAAGGTGATACTGGGGCTGATGCTCAGTATCTTCATAGATGACTCTCTTAGGCAGTGTTCCCCTATGAGAGAGAGAGTTAATATGCTGAAAAAGAGAGGCTTGGGTCAGGATTTAGCTGACAGAAACCTTGTGTACTTTGATAAGAAGTGCCAGATTCTCAGCTTTGGTGAGGTATGCTGGGAACTGCCATGTGCTGGACATGAATCAACAGTGAGGCTACAGTAGGAGAACGTGGCTGTCACTTTGGTGGAAATTATTATCCTCTTTGTGATGCTGAGGCTGCAGCTACAATACTGTGTCTGGTTTTGGGCTCTTTGGTTCCAGAAGGATGGTGAGAGGCTACAAAGATGTCAAGGAATTAGGAACAGTTTTCCTAGAGCAGTTGTGAAACCTCCGCTCTTGAAGGTTTTCAAGACCTGACTGGAATTACTGCCTGCAGTCATCCTGCTTTCAGTGGGAGGTTGGACTCCAGAAGTCACTTCAAACCAACTTTTCTATTCTTCTTTAAAGACTTAAACAAAGAATCATGTGGAAGAGCTATAGGAAAAGATTCCAATGGGTCATAACAATAACCGAAACAGTAGGTATTAGGAGAATTATACAGTAACTGAAGTGTTAGAAACCTATAGGATGATGGAGTAAAATTACAAGGAAGGTGCTGAGATGACAGTGGTGGTGGGGTCCCAAGATGATTTCTACAGCACCACTGTATTTTCCTGAATGCTATTATTAGTCAGTAAAAAGTTATATGTGGTAGGGCTGAAAACAACAGAATGGAAAGCAGAGGTTTCTGAGCTTGAAATGAAAGTAAGAATCAGGAGAGGCAAGTGCTGCAGTGTTTGAGAAATCTTTCCTATAAAACTGAACAGCTTGTGAGCTGAGCAGAATTGGTTACACTCTCAAGAGCTCTGTTTTCAGAATAGGTGGCAGAATCACAGAATTAACCAGGTTGGAAAAGACCTCTAGGATTCAGTCTGACCTATCACCTAACACCTTCTAATTAACTAAACCATGGCACTAAGTGCCTCATCCAGTCTCCTTTTAAACGCCTCCAGGGATGGAGACTCCACCACCTCCCCGGGCAGCCCATTCCAATGCCAATCACTCTGTGAAGAACTTCTTCCTAACCTCCCCTGGCACAGCTTGAGACTGTGTCCCCTTGTTCTGTCACTGGGTGCCTGGGAGAAGAAAGCAACCCCAACCTGGCTACAACCTCCTTTCAGGTAGTTGCAGAGAGCAATGAGGTCTCCTCTGAGCCTCCTCTTCTGCAGGCTGCACCCCCCCAGCTCCCTCAGCCTCTCCTCACAGGGCTGTGCTCCAGGGCCCTCACCAGTCTTGCTGCCCTTCTCTGGACACATTCAAGCACC